>MU551657.1:215523-233238 GCA_024362625.1 Silurus asotus
ATAGATAGATAGATAGATAGATAGATAGATAGATAGATAGATAGATAGATAGATAGATAGATAGATAGATGGGGGAGATGGAGAGAAAGAAAGAGAGATGATCCTCACCTCTGGTCGGATTTCTGTCTCGCTGCTCACCCCCAGGGCAGTGAGCGCCAGCACAAGCACTGACCAAGTGACCATCCTGAGATGCCAAAAATACTCAATACAAAAAAACTCTAACTTACACCCTGAGCCTAAATCACTTTCCTCTTTAAAATTCCTAACCTTCCTGATCTAGATCATTTCAGATCTTGAAACTAAAAGTTAAAAATCCTTGTTTCTCCAAATAGAAAAAGAATCTGGAAAAATGCCCCAAGGCTGCAAATGCTTTATAAAGCCGTGTGTACAAAAACACGTTCAGGAAAAAAGCACCATATCAATAGAGCAGATCTGCAAAAACATTTTAAGGTGCAGTCTAAAGACTGTCCTCCGGCCCTGAGCGCTCGTTCTTCTGTATGAGGGAGGAGCTGCAGACGTGGGTCCCTGTAAGCCATCGCGAGTCATTTAACTGATCCGAGTCATTCCAGAGTGAATCAAATATTTGACTCACCAGTGAAATGCACATCCGGATGACTGGAACAGGCTGCTCTGTGCTTTTGTATAAAACTGCGTGGATACAAGATCCTGCGTCACGCCAGGTCTTCATTCATGACTAGTGCCTTCGCCTTTTCTTGTAATGGGGTGCATTTTTTTTATTGTTGTGCATGAAAAATGTGTTTTTCATAAATTAATGAATTATGGACTTTAATAACCAGTGCAGATCACAGTGCATACTGCATTCAAGCAAATTATTGTTTTTTATTAAAAAAACAAACAAAAAAAGCATCAAATGTAATCAAACGATAATCAAATGGGACAAAACCACGTGATATTATATTTGCTGCTAAAAAATCTGCTACAATTTTACAATTTTTTGGAAAGAAAATACTAATGACTAATATCTCTGTAATTGCACTGCAATTCCACGGTTGGTTTTATGATGTAATGTTAGATCAGGACTTTTCTACCTCTTGTATCATACATCACTAAATGTTCTGATAATGCTGTGTTGGGTGGGTGGAAATGGCACAGGAACACAGCCTTCTTAAAAATGTTTAATTTGTTCTTGAGAATCGACTGAAGAATCTTTTGAAAGTCAGCCCTCACTGATGTTTCTTTCATTTGTGGCATCCTAAAGGAAGTCTTGCCCTCCCTGTGTACAATTTTGATAGCCCCTTTTCTATTTTTTTTCTCGTTTTTTGCAGAGAGCAGCAGATAAGCTTAAAGACATTGAGGATTTAATATCAACCCCTTACAAAGCAAATCTAGGTCAAATAATATTGTTCCAGGTCTCAAACAATTGTTTATAGGAAAGCAAAAACTGCTATTCTACAAAGTTCTACCATCTATTATAACATTTTAAAGCCATAAGTTGAATTGGTTTTGATTATCTTAAGTAAAATTTGATAACGTATAAACTACAGGTTTATATGAGTTAACCAGGTATACAGAGTATTCTGCATAAGCTTTCTCTAAACTCTGAGTTTATCAGTTAGTGTCTATAAGTTTAGCTCTAATGGGAATGCCATTGGTGACCGTGGCAAGAAAAACTCCCTGAGATAGAATGAGGAGAAAACAATGAGAGGAAACAGACTCAAAAACCGATCCCATCCTCATCTGGGTGGCACAGAATATCCATTGATTATAGTTTCATCATTGCTAAGGTGTTCTGTTCAGTGATGAGCACTTGCAACACTGTGCATGCAAATTCAGTCCTAAGCCATTGTAGTAGACTGTTTATATTAATAACAGCGCACATTCATCCTCAGAGTCATTGAGTTGCTCAGTAACAGGGATTTTTAAGCTGTTCTTGTGAAACATTCTCAGCTACTCTGAGTCGTCTCCAAATGAGGAGAACTCCATCCAGAGGTAGGGTGTCTGGATGAATCAGGTGGATTGGAAAAGAAGAAATGGACATGAACACTGTAGCTCAATAGAGAGAGAGAGAGAGAGAGAGAGAGAGAGAGAGAGAGAGAGAGAGAGAGAAAGTAGTGGGGTGATAATGAGAAAGAAAATAATGGATGATCAAGTATTAATATTGTTACATAAATGTTTAAGGACACTATACAGGGTGATCAGGGTGTAAGTAGGGACTCGGGTAGCTATTGCAGTATAACTAAAAGGGAGAGCCAGAAGTTAATGCATACATGAAGGATCAGTAGAATAAAAGATGACATTCTCTGCTGGCCCTAGAATCAGAATCATTGACTTATATTTTCACATTTTTGTCCATAAATATGTATAAAATTATTTCCAAATGTCTATCCGGATAATTTCTGTATATTTTACATTGTAGTTTCTATCTAATCAGATTTAAGGCATCACATCATGTAGTGCTGTATGGCCTGCAACAATGAACAGTGTGGGCTCTTGTAAACTTCAAATCCATGCTGCTTGTAGCTTTTGCTTTAATTAATCCGTTGCTTGCTAGAAGGGAAAGAATCACGTCGGCATTTTCACATGCTTTGATTGTATGGTCAGAGAGCACACTAATCAGAACACACATCTGTAGCAAACTGCATAAGCTCAGATATTTTCATGTGGATTTAATAACTGTGTTTTTTCATTCCACAATGACTGACATGGGAGAGGAAGTTGTTTTTGTCACAGATATACTTACAAGGACATTCACAAGATGGGATTTTCAAGAAAAGCTGTACATTGTAAGAAAAGTTCAGCAAATACAGTTCAAATGGTTGTTAAGCCTTTTCATGAACTATTTATACTTTTATAATTTTCTTTCCTCTAGAATTTCCCCAGGAAAACCACAATGCATGGAAATGTTCAAAAATGCACAAAAATCCTTTGTGGTCATGTTAATACTGATGCTTCTGCTAGAGGTGATGTATGCAGCAGTGCAGCTGTGGCTTGTTGAATTGTGCCAATTGGGTTTCTTGCTTTGGTAATGAACTTCATACTCGCTGCATGAGATACCTGTCTGTGGTGCAGAGTTCTGTTATACTGAGTTCCTGTATAATATTGATGGTTTCTACAGCCATGACGTCATAATGATGGTACAGTATTAAGACATGGTAGGTTCACTACACCTGAGGGCAAGGTAAATACACATTTATAGAATCATTTACAACAATTTTTGACAATTTTTAAAAACAGTATAAGAAAAATGACAGTATTGGTTTTTGCCTAACAATTACATGGTCTGTCAATTTGTAATAGCACTGAATCTGTCGTTTGTATTATAGTGTAATGTTACATCAGAAGCTTTTTACATTCTGTATTATACTTTACTGGATGACCTAATAAAGATGAGTTTCCTGGCTGGACATGGTACAGGAACACAGCCTTCTCAGGAGTATTTTTGTTCCGCCTGTGCTTCTGAATCAGTTCTCCGGATTTCAAATGAGCAAATCAAGTCAATTTAATGCAATTCAGTTTTATTTATACAGTTCTTTTGACAGAACACAGTAGACAGGTTATATATGAATTTATAAGTTTACTGCTCATAAGATTAATAGTTTAAAAATCAGGGGGTCACCGAGTCATGGGTCATTTGATACCTGGCTGCACAAAAAACATAATTGTGATCTTATTTCTATTTTATTGACTTTTTGCAGTCTGCAGGTTGTTTTATATATATATATATATATATATATATATATTTCATGTGTGTGCAATAACTGCATTAATAATTCGATCATATAATATGTGATAATAGTGATGTGTGCACGTGACATCCAGCCAACCCTCCTTGCACTGGTCCAAGACTTCTAGGTCAAATTATATTCTTTTGGATTTCAATCTGTTTGGTTTTATTTTATGGAGAAGCAGGAAGTGCTGCTGTAATACGTTTATAATAAAATTTTTCTGGTTTGAAAAACAGCAAACTTGGAACAAGTCTCTAGTGAACCGGTGTAATGTGAAGACGCTCTAGGCAGGTGCTGCCCCCTACCGACGGAGAGTTAGAAGCACACTCGCTGCGCACCGAGCGCGTCATTGACGTGATTGCGTCACTGCGGTGGGCGTGGGCAGCCTCAAGAGCTGTGTTCGGGACCAACACGGAAGTAGCGGAGGGCGAATGTCAACAAAAAGAAAAGACGGAAAATAGGTATTGTAACCGTGTTGTCTTGCTGGACTGTGTTCATAAACACAATGAGCTCTGTATAAAGTATAGGAACTGATTATAACGCTGTAGTGTGTTCGGTTTTTTTTAATAATAGCCGGCTAAAGAAAGGCAAAGTAAAGCGTGTGGGCAGCTGGGGTTTAGCATTAGCTTCTCTGGCGAACAAAGTGAAGGGAGTGTGATGGACAGCTGTGTGTCCGTGTTTGTTAGATTAAAAACGTGACGCGGACTGTCTGTTCGTTGGACTGTAATTGTATCTGACGGATTAATAAGTAGAAAATATATTTGTTAACGTACTTCCGGTTTGTGTCGCTGTTAGTGTTTGCGTCGGAACGAAAAAATACGCGAGTGTTACGTCACCGGCTGAAAAAGGAAGCAACACGGGAAATGGTTCGGGGTTTTGTGTTTTTGTATAAGCGTTTATTTTCAGCTTCTGTTCTTTATAAAGTAAAAACGACAGATTTGATATCAGGGGAGGACGCAGAACTTTTGGTTCCACCTGAGTGATTCTTTATGTTTATATCCTTTTTTTCCACAGATTTAATCACCTCACCCTTCAGACTGTTTGACTCTGATGTCCTGTGCTATGGGGAAGTTCATGGAACCATGAAGGATTTCTGTCATGGAGAGTGATTTATTTTTACATGTAAGATAGAAACATTTTAGATCTCTGTAGGAGGAAATGAGGATCAACATGGATTCCCCCTACAGCCTGTGGATTTTTAGCTTTTTATTTGTAACAGGTGAGGATTTACAGTTACATAAAACACTATGACTTTAACTCGTTAGGACAAAAAAAAACAACAAACAAACACACACACACCATGCTGACTCAGGAAGGGTTTGAAAGTGTATACCTCCATCTCCACAATAATCTTATAAATAGAAGTATTTGTGATGAGTTTGGTAAACCTTGTACTCTTGCAGTGGAAAATATTCAACGAACATGAATAATAACAGTCAGGATTTTGCTGTTAGTTCACACACTCATCATTATCCAGTAAGGTTTAGTGTCATTAAATTAAAATCCAGTGTAGTAGTAGTAGTAAAGACAGAAAATAATACAGAATGCTGTTCACTGATAGGAAGTAATTGTTCCAACAGACTGAGACTCGGCTTGACTAGTTAACTGTATACAGAAAGACATGCATAATGATGTTGACCTGTTGATATTTAAAGCTTTGGGAGCTGGTCTTGTTTAAAGGGAGTGTATTAATGTGGATCCAATTGAGCCAGACACAAACTATAGGATTGAGCTCTGCTGCATTGCTCTCTTTAGGTTGAAATGAAGCAAGAGCTAAATCCCCTGACCCCAATATCAGCAGGAAAGAATGAACTGAAGTGAAAATAGGCCAATATGTCAGTAATAGAAGTTACTATATACACAAGCTGCTGCATTGCACACTTAATACTTACACATACTTGGTGTGAATGGTGAAAACCCATCAACATGTGATCTCTGTACAGCAAATATGACCATTAATATATTATATAAATGTTGTTCTAAAGAAAGCTTTACTTTCAGCCTTCTCAATGTATAAAGTTACCCATTTTCATTTGCTGTTCATTATACACATCTGAAAAAGCTAATTTTATTGACAATAATCTCACGGACTAGGTTATAATGCTTAATCTAACATTTAATCCATTTTCTTTCCTACTAGTCCACTGCAATCTGGAGCTGGCCTCCAGTTCAGGTGAGTGAAAAGATGTTATTGCTAAAAGTTGTACTCTTTAGACAAAATGTACAAGGCTCGATTGGGTTAAGAACCTTCTTGATTAATGACCTGTATTGTTTTATTCTCCCGTGTGTGTTTATGATAGGACCATATCTGTTATCTATAATCTGGTTATTTGCAGTGGGGAAGTTCCAACCCTAAATGATCATTACATGGACTTCCTTCTTAATGAAAAAATAAAAATGAAATTAGTGAATGTGATCCTGTGCAATTTGCTGTTGTGTGGACTAATTAATATCAGAGACAGAAAGTCTGCTTTGTTGTTGTTAAATTCAGTAGATAGATGTGGAATAAATGCTTATCTACTCAAACTATTTAAATTATGTTTTCTTTCAGCACAATGTGCCAAATCAACAAAAATACTACACGCAAGACAAGGAGAAATTCGTGGTTCCACCCGCCATGGCCCTCCCGGCCCTGCTAACTGCAGCTGGGTAATCACATCCCCTGTGGGAGAGCGTGTGATTATCAGGTACAGTGAGATATAGACATTTCGTATTTAAATGAAAACTGATGGAACTTGGTTTACAAAACAGTGCAGTAAATTGCGATTATCAAACTGTGACGTTTGATAACACAACAAACAAAAACAAAAATAATTGCTGGTGATAATGTTCAGTTTATGAACTAGTCAGTTAAAACCTGATTCTTTCATCCATTTTAGGATTATATTCAAAAAGAGATTTTATTTCAACCAGTAACCAACTTTCAAAGCAACATGTATTAAAAAAAAACCTGCAATTTGATTGCAATCTTTCAACCTCAGTTGCTGCTGTATCCTGTCTGATCTTGATCTTGAAATGCTGAGAATAAACCCCCAGATAGGATTTCAGTTTATCGCAGAGCACCATGTTCTATGCAGTAGCCAATTCATCTACTAACCTGTTGTGACTTTTTACGTTTTTTTTTTCTTAAATATGTCTGACGCTGTAATCCTAATTGTTCTCTCGCTATCTTTTTCTTTTTTTTCCCCCTTGAAGTTTCTCTGAGTTTTTCTTTAGATGTGACTCGAGCTGGCTAAGCCTGACAACTGTTACAGGTCGGCCCGTGTCGCTTTGTGGATACCAGCTGCCTAAGCCAATGGAGTTCTACAAGGGAAATATTACAGTGACTCAGCACTTTGTCTCACAATTCCACTCAGTTTCAGGGTTCCTCCTGTCCTACATTAAAGGTAGCACAGATACCATCATATGTTATAGTATTATTCTTTCCAACATGCGGGTGATATCAACATGTTATATTTCTCTTTCAGACACTGGTCCGTGTTACCCTGGTGAGTTTGAGTGTTACAGTGAGCGCTGTCTTCCCATGTCCTGGCGCTGCAATGGTCAGGTCGAGTGCCTTGGGGACGCTGACGAGCTTGGCTCAGACGAGGAGGAATGTGACCCTGGTGTACATCAACCTCTGTTGGAAAATGAGCCATCACCAATCCCGACTGAAATTTCAGCAAGCTCAGCTGTTAACCCTAACATGGAGATGGGACCGCTGTCGCCTGTTGAACCTGTTCTTTCCTCTTCAGTCCCTGGTGGACCCTGTGGGGGGTATCTCCAGGCCTTTTATGGTTCTTTTGTGCCCCCTTTGCTGACGGGTGAAGCAATGGAGTGTGTGTGGACAGTAGACCCACAGGACTCCCGGACTCTTAAGTTGGAGCTTCAGCAGTTGGCACTTGGCCAAAGAGATGTCCTTATCATCACTGACCAGTCTGCTGGGGGTGGCAATGTTATTAAAAATGTGAGTATATAAATCCATAAGTATATGTGGGGGAGAAAAAAAAAAACCATATATATATAACACACACTTATGACGAGGTGACACATTACCTTTGGGAACATAATTTGTGTGTATATACATCTGCCTACTTTCACTCTCACAGATACTCTTCTATTACAAATCACTCCTGCTATCACTCTTCTCCACCCACTCCCCCCTGCCTGCACTCTTTTCTTCACTTCTCTAACACACTCTCCATTACTTTGCACTGTTGACCCCCAGGTACCTGAACTCCTCCACCTTCTCCACCTCTTCTCCCTGCAACCGCACCACTCCACTGCCTCCCTGCCCTAACTCTTAAATTTGCTTTGAGACAATGTCTGTTGTGAAAAGCGCTATAGAAATAGACTTGACTTGACTTGACTTGTCTCTTATTCGCACACCCTGTCTTACTCCTACTGACTTTCATTCCCCCTCTCTCCAGCACATACCTCAACCTCTCCAGGCTTGTCTCAAATTGCTCTCTACTTTAGCTATAATTAATAGTTGTTTTGTATAAAGCACAATATTTAGACAATACTTATTAGAGTGTTCTTTATACAAATTATTGTGACTTTTGAGAGAATTTATTTGGCAACCCAGAATTACATTTACAGAAATATATTTAATTAAATACATAAATAAGAAGTATCTGCTGGTTGTAGTGGGTTTAAAGCTGCTCTAGTATCCATACTGACATGCACATTATGAGCTGAATGAATTTGCTATGCATTGTGGCAGTGCAGTCCAATCCATCACTTGAACCCTGGTTTTGAGGTGCGCAATTTGTTGTTGGGTGTCCAAGAAGTGTAGAATCATCAGCTGAGAATAAATGCGTAGCATGTAAGCGTGAGCATGCAGACCGTCTGTTGTAAAGAATAGATTAAGTACATGCAGTTGTACACTTATTGGTTTCTCTTAATGGGCTCCTTTTCTAGTAAAGAACAAATCAATTGTCTTCTCTCTTAGAGACACTGATATCAGCCAGCTGTTCTCACATATATGCTGTTAGCATTTCCTCCAGTTATGGATTTTTGTTGTATGATAGGGGAGGTCATTAACTTTTTTACATAACTCCTTTTTTTTTTTTCCTCAATTACAGGTCACATCTACATCCAATTACAAAACAGTAGAAGTGGAGTCCCCTACTGGTCTACTGTCACTCACCTATCGTGCACAGGAGGCCTCCGAGGGGCGGGGTTTCAATGCCACATACCGCATTGCTGATTACTGTCTGCCCTGGGAAGGTCTTTGTAAGGGCTCAGAGGGGGGCTGCTACACACCAAAGCAGCACTGTGATGGTCACTGGGACTGTGCAGAGACGGGACTGGATGAGGATGGCTGTGGCGGATGCCCGGCTGGCTACTTTCCCTGTGGGACACTGCAGAAGATGGGCCACCTTGTCGGCAGGCCTTCCTGCTATTCCTTTAAAGACAGGTGCAACTACCAGCTGAACTGCGCTGATGGGAGTGACGAGAGAGAGTGCAAAGTGTGTCAGCCTGGTACCTTTCATTGCGACAGTGAGAGGTAGGTGTGTGTGTGTGTGTGTGTGTGTGTGTGTGTGTGTGTGTGTGTGTGTGTGTGTGTGTGAGAGAGATAGAGAGAGAACAATTGCTTTAGTCCGGTTCTTGATCTATTTATGGCTCGAGATTATACACATAACAATGTGAAAGTAAAAGCAGATTTACAGTCACGCGAGTACACATTTTTGCACACAGTATTTGGCACACACAAATGCTTTCTCATGCAACATATCTTCATGCTAATATAAAAAATTCAAGGTCCAAGAATATTTGCATTATTAAATTTGGTATTAGCCTTTTGTAAGCAGTTAATACAAAATGTATACACTCATCCCATTGTTCAGTTCAGTACACAACACCTACATTTGTTTGGCCACTTTATACAACGTTGACCGGAAGAGAAATACCAATTGCATGCAAACCACCAGTTCTTAATGCAGCACAATGATCTGTATAGATTTCTAAGCAAAGTTAGTGAATGTATTATGAGCAGCTTTTTTGGATTCAGGTGGATTTCATTGTGATTTAACAGAGGTGCTTTTGATTTCAAGTATAAGTGATTGTGGTTTAAGTCTTATAAAATGCACAAAAATAAATGGTGTCTATGTTGATTAGGGTGCATGAGCATGTTAGTTAATTAGTTATTGTTGCAGATTTGTAGGTTACTGGATGGTTTCACACAACATCCTGTTATTATTTCATTAGAGGTGTGTTCTGAGACTAATATTCCAGCCTTGTGTTGCTGCAGGTGTGTGTTCGAGAGCTGGCGCTGTGACGGACAGGTCGATTGTAAGGATGGCACTGATGAACTAAACTGCACCATGACTCTGCCTCGAAAAGTCATTACTGCGGCTACTGTGGGCAGCCTAGTGTGCGGTCTGCTGCTGGTCATTGCAATGGGGTGCACCTGCAAACTGTACTCACTTCGCACTCGAGAATACAGGTGAAGCCCTCATTCACACAGTGTCCTATTTTGTTTATTTATTGAATTTGGAATTCTAAAATTTTGTAGGCAATAATTTAAATTTAAGTCATTAAGACAAACTGCTTAGGTAAAATGACTCATTTTGTAACATGTACGATTTTCTGCTTTAGTTTGTTTGCCCCAATCAGCCGCCAGGAGGCGGAGTTTATCCAGCAACAAGCGCCACCTTCCTATGGCCAGCTGATTGCTCAGGGAATTATTCCTCCTGTAGAGGATTTTCCTACTGAAAACCCTAATGAGGTAAGAATGAAGACAAAGCAAAGGAGAGAGAGAGAGAAAGAGAGAGAGAGAGAAATCATAAATCATGTTGCATAAATTGTTTTAGACAATTTAATAGGAATCCATTATTCAATAATCCATAATCCAATATATTTATCTATGCTTCTTTATATTCTTGTCCAGTGACTTTATCAAAGGTTTCTTAGCCACTGAATATTACACAGTAGACTAGTTTCCTGATGCTTAAGAACATATTTTTATGATGTACCTCACACGTGCCACTTTTCATTTCTTTACAATAAATGTCTACTGCTACAGCTGTGTAGTATGTACTCAGTGGCTTCTGGTTGGTGTTTATTTTTTTGGGTTTGCTTATCTAATAAATTGTGTATCTTATCCCTCTCCCGCAGCCCACCTCCCTTTCTCTGAGAGGACTGCTTCAGCTTATCAGGCAGGACAACATCTCCTCCCCTCGGCGAAGACGCCGGCCGCGGTTTGTCCGCCGAGCAATCCGCCGCTTGCGTAGGTGGGGTCTAATTTCCAGACCAACCTCTAGGTCTACCCAGACCACGAGCTCCACCTCTCAACAAACAGAAGCAGCTTCAACAGACCAGGAGTCCAGACAGTCCGGCCCTCCAGGCTCAGCGGTGGCCAGAGAAACAACTGATCAGCCTTTGCCACAAAAATTGAGGCTGTCCCAACAAACAGAGCAAGAACAACAAGCAGATGCACCTCCTTCTCTTTCTTCACCCACTCCACTTTCTCCTCCAGTACCTTCTGTTTCACTTCCCACAACTCCACCTTCCCTTCAGCCAGCAGATGCCCCAGAAACACGTCAGACCCCACCAGTCGCTGTTGCCCCCAGCAGCCCCTCCCTTGCCTCTCTCTTCCATTCTCTGGGTCTCAGTATCTCTCGTTTCAGACATTCGCCTTCCCCTACGGCACTTACTCTCTCATCTTCCCCATCTTTCTCCACCTCTTCCTCAGAAGACGAAGTGCTACTGATCCCACTTTCTGATGACACGACCTCTGAGGATGATGTGCCCATGCTGACCTGAAACGAACCACACCCTCTTTCACTTTTTTTTGTCTTTCACAATTTTCTCCCCTGAATTTTCACCTTTAAATTATGGTCTCAGCATGTGAGCGGCATCGTGTCTGCAGTCTGTGCTGGCAAGGTGCCTTATTTCACACAAATAGGTTCATTCTCCTGACTTAAATGTTTCAAGTATTGGACAAATGCTTAAAAAAGGTTTAGTCTGTGTGCTTTGCTCGATGTGCACTTACTCAGAGATTGTGTGTGGTGGAACAAAAATGTTGCACAGAAAACTTTCCTTGGCCTCGTTAATGAGCGTATTCACGTGCATAAACTAATGTCATGTTATTGCACCATTGTTTTGGTTTCTTGTTCATCTATTTTTTTAATCATATAGATTAAATAAGTTATTTTTTTAAATTTTAACCCATAAGGCTGTTATTTAGAGTATACTTTTAATTAATGAAATACGGCCTGTTAACTAAACATGGAGACAGTACATGGAGTATTATGTGAAATTTGCAACAATATGAACTTCCAGCTAATAACATATCGACTCGTAAGTAGTGACTTTTGCAGGCCCGGTGCTCCTTTTCAGATTACACACATCATAAACGCAGATGTTCTCCTTCTCAATGATCAGATTATTTTAAACATGTAAACAGACTCATTAAAATAGTATCCTGTGTTTTACCCCTGGCAAAATATACAGCACCGTGCTACAAATATCCAGGCTATTGTTTCATTTCTTTTTCCACAGTTAGTCAGCACCTGTATGTATATATGTGCGTGTATGTGTGTGTCATACTGCTATACACATGGCTGTGTGTATCCTTTAGAAGTGCCTTTGATAGAGCTTCCTATAGATCACTAGACACAATGTGACTGTAAGTACTTGGACATGAAGGCCAAACACACACATGCAAAACTTTACGCCTCAGCTTGATTTCCAATTCACTTAGTCATGCGCAGTTTGTTGCATGGCAAGGACGCGTGTGTGTGTGTGTGTGTGTGTGTGTGTGTGTGTGTTTGTGTAATCACTCAGTTGAGACAATCCTCCTTGTGCCTGAGGCAGTTGTTCGCACCACCAAACCTGAATTACTTCACGTTACTTTAACGACAGTTTTAAATATTTCCTCTTCTAATTTTAGCTTTTGCTGAGTAAAAAGTGAAAGAAACACGAGTGCCATAACTATAATCATCTTTTGCACTTGCTTTTATGAATCTTTTTTTTTTTCTTCCCTTTTTTCTTTGCCATGTGGATATTTTTATTACTGAATGTATTGAAGCGGCTAGCTGTGTATCGTTTCTCGCCAGTGGTGATTGCAATAGAAACTTGTGGTTCGGAATGAAAAACAAAACAAACAAAAAAAATTTCTTAGGATGTGTGTCACTGTATATACTAAAAGATTTAGAAAAACCACCATGAATAAATCATTTGCACTTTTATGAGTGTGTTGTCGTCATTATGTGCTCCATGCTTTTATACTTTCTTTTAACATAATTAAAGGCGTTTCAGTTTCGAAAGCACTGAAAGTTCAAAACTACTGAAACTAGTGAAAAGCTGTTAGTGTTATTACCACATCAAAGCCTGTATTGTCCTGTGCTCTCTGTCTGATATTTGTTTCTCACACCTTGGTGGAGAACAGTAGTCGTCCTGACGATGTCATACTACATTAAACTGAGAGGATACAGGAGTAAAAACATGGAGTTTGGGGTTAAACAAGAACATCTGATTGAGGTCAGCTTTATAGTTTTTTTTTCTAAATTGCTTATCAAAGTGTTTTTTTTTTTTTAAATAATAAAGTACCATCATATTATGTTCAATATTTTAGAATATAAGGCAGTATTTGTGAGGAAACCACTGCTGAAAGGAAAACAGTGCTAAGCTCCAGTCTTACAGTTTGAGCTAAGGTAAGTCATAGTAAGGCAGTGATTTCAAATCGACTTACGTAATACAGTTTTAAACTGCTGCTGTAGCTTTAATAAATACTATTATTAAGCTTTACCTGAAGTTTGTTGACATTACAAAAATGATGAAAATGTGCATGTAATTGTAGTTTATTTAAGTTATATTTTGAGTCGAATAAAATCACATTTCTTTTTACAGTTTAATTTTTTTGGACTTGCGAGGCTTCCAGATGATTTTTTCAAACTCCATTTGTTTTCTGCTGTTGGTGCCATGTGTGTGGGGAACGTGCATCTTTGATAAGGTGCAAAGTTCAGTTCAGGTGCTGTTTCCTCCAGACTATCAGCCAAGTTCTTCTGATTTGACCTTCAGTGAAGTCAATGAACATAAAAATTGGCTGACGCATGTTCAGACGCAGAACCATCAGAATGCCATTTTGCAATATTCTCAATCCCAAAGATCTAAAAGAATGGCCAGGGAAAAGTTTAAAGTCAGTGAAAAACCACAGCCGATTCGGATTAAGACGTGGACTCCTAGAGAAAGCCCTGTCCTCTCACAGCAGGAAGCAGAGAGACTGGATGCAGCCATTAGTGATGCAATCAGCACCATGTCCAACATACTTGCAGGTATTGTTTCTGTGAAATAACTCAAATGTACCCAATCCAATCTCTTTTTTTTCTATATTGAACTGGAAATATAACAGTAATGTAGCTTACAAGTAATAGAAGCATATGTGCCCAACTTTAGTTTCAAATAATCATACATTCATGTTTGTTCTTACACTGTCAGAAGACAGCTTAATGTCAGTATTATAAATGTGTATGTTCGCTATATTGACTATATTGAGTGGCGTTGACTAGCAGAGCTGAAGATGTTGAGGTTTTCGTTGGGAGTAATGAGGATGGACAGGATTAGAAATTAGTTTATTAGAAGGACAGCACATGTAAGACTTTTTGGGGACAAAGTGAGGGAAGCCCGATTGAGATATGCTTCCCTCGTGCAGAGGAGGGACATGGGATATATCGGTAGGAGAATGCTAAGAATGGAGCTACCAGGAAGGATGAAAATAGGAAGACCAAGGAGGAGGTTCATGGATGTGGTGAGGGAAGAGACATGCAGTTAGTAGGTGTGAAAGAGAAAGATGTAGAGGACGGGGGCGGGGCGGTGTATGGAGACAGATGATCCGCTCTGGCGACCTCTACTGGGAGAAGCCGGAAGAAGAAGTACACTCTATTAAAATAAATCTAAATTATTTTAGTATTAAAATGGCTTATTTATAGGTCTGCTATATATTTATGTGTATCCGTATAAGTTAGAGAGTATTACAAATTCGTTTTTTTGAGGAGATTTTGTAATACATTGTTTATACTTTAATGTAAAATCAGCTAATGATGCATGTAGAAAAATGAACTAAATAGACATGAAACATGGTTTGGATTAACATGTAATCAGTGTTTATGCATTTTAAGAAATAAACATTATTTATCATACATCCTTTCATTACCGCTTTATTTGTGTAAAGCTGCTTTGAGACAATGCCCATTATTAAAAGCGCTATACAAATAAATATTTATTGAAATGAATGGAATTAATAGTGTCTTGTTTGACTATTGCTTATTTGAAAGTATGTTGTAATTGTTGAAAATAAGAAGGAATGTTGTGTTTAGAATTTAAACAATGCATTTGATTTGTCTTTAGTACGGAGAGTCAGTAGGAAGCTGTTGCTGAACAGAGATATCAATAAGTACTGCCGCTTCATCTGGAGGAACAGCAGCTGTGCCAACTATAACAAGTCAGTTTCTTTTCCTTCTCTGTCTCCCCATGAATATCAGTTCTTTGGTTTTGTTTTAGGAGAAAATTTTTACTCCAAAAGACCTCTATTGTTAATTATCTTTCTCTGTTTTAGCATTTCAATATACAATTTAAATACTTTTGATCTATTCTCTGATTTACATATTTTTTTATAGTTATACCACAGCACAACATTTCATCTTATATTCCATATTTGAAGCACATCCTCATTTTTCTTTAATGATAATCAACCATTGTATTGTATCCCACTTCTCAGGTGTGGCAGAGCCAACGATAACTTCCGGACTGAGAGCTGTCTGGGTGTGACTGTATGTTATAAGAATAAGATAAGATAAGATATACCGTTATTCATCCCACAGTGGGGAAATTTCTCTGGTACAGCAGGAAAGAAAAAAATAAATGCAAATATATAAAAGAGTAGACTATAGTATATAGTATATACACAACACAATGTATAAATACAAAAAAGAAAAAAGAGGGCGCTAGTAATTAGTTACGCACCTATTGCAGGTAATATTGCACACAGGTAATATTGCACAGTTTTTAAAATTTCTGTTATTGCACGTGTTGTTAAAGATACTTTGTTATTGTAATTATTCCACAGTTAAAAATTAATAGCAGTGTGTATTATGATGACTGGTTCACTGGGAGCAGCTTTGATTGTAAAGTATAATAGTAGCAGCAGTATAAGTTTTATATGTGCATGTACACACACACACACACACACACACACACACACACACACACATACAAACACACACAAATATTTTGTTCATACAAGCAATGTGCTCAGGCCTTACTCTGTGCTGACTGACAGATCCCAGATGATCACCTGAGTGGCTGTGTTGTTTACCCTCATCCTGACCAGCCAGATGTGAGGGTGATTAAACCAGATGGGGCAGGACTTCCTGACACAGATGTCCTAATTTACATTAAAGCTCAAAGCACTGATAAATGCAGAGCTGATGTAAGTAGTGATGGCTTTTATTCTGGTCAGAGATCAGGTTAACATTTCTTTATTCAATGATTGATGTGCATTTTTCATTTTAAGGTTATAAAACATATATCTATAACTACTATAGATATACACATGCATCATGTATATTGATTCGTTGATGCCTTGAAACCCTGTAGTGTATACCAAACACTCATTAAGGCAGGCCTCCTAATGATTATGACTTCATCGTTGGTGAAGATATTTTTCTTCATATTGCCTTAATAATCTGTATTGTTCGCTGTAAAGAGATGATGAACTGAGGTCATTATTATTCCAATTAGAATTATGTCATTATTTCATGTATGTGGTATTTTACACTTCCTGAAAAGCCCTGGCGTGATTTGACCCGAAAGAGAACCCCAATGGAAGCAAAAAGTGAGGGCTAAGAATTATTGATAAATTATCTTAAAAAGTAGATTTTTCACAAGAAAATGAGTTACATGCATACATTACATTCTGATAGCACTAACATGTTATTTGTTTTAGTCTAGCGTGCTGGCTTATTCAGCTCACTGTCAGAGCGACTCAGATGGGCGACCAGTGGCTGGAGTTATGGTCATCTGCAGGGAGCCACTGAGCATCGAGGGATTCAGTCATGATCACCTGGTGCAGGTATTTGTATATGCTATAGATGTGAGCTTGTGCTTGACTGAAATGAGATCAGCTGATAAAAAAAAGAGCAATATATGTTGAATGTTTTACTCTGCATTGTTTAACAGACTATGATCCATGAGTTGCTGCATGTGCTGGGGTTCAGTAAAGAACTCTTTAGCAAGTGGACGGGCCGGTCTCTCTCCTCCCAGAGTAGGTTTTTGACAATATTGCTTATTACTTAAATATAAACAGTGAATGATTTAGCAAATGTATTTTAGGGCTCACTGTTACTACTGTGTACAGTACAGTGAATGCTATGCATGTAATACTGTGTTGGCATTGTGTAGTGGCTGTGGATATCTCTCATGGTCAGATGATTTATATGGATGAGTCTGGACAGATGAGGCTCTACACACCTAATGTGATTAAGGCTCTACACACACACCTGAACACCACTCACATGGACCTGGGAGCTCCACTGGAAAATCAGGTATACATACCCACATAAAATTAAAGCTATAATATTGAATCAGGCAAAGTTTTTTGATTTTTTTTTGTTTCTCTCTCTTTCTTGCAATCTCAGGATGCTGATTCTCGTGGTTTCTCCTCACACTGGGAGGCTCGTTTTCTGCAGGGTTCCATTATGGCAGCCATGTTGGCAGAACCGTCTCTGGTCCGGATCGACATGATCACTCTGTCTGCCCTCCAGGACACCGGCTGGTATTTAGTCAACCTCAGCCAAGCACAGAACTTGCTTTGGGGAGAGAGTAAGTCAGGCTTAGTATGTACTATGAGGATAGGAAGAACCCACAGATAATGCCATCTGTAAGCAACTGGATAGTTTTGTCTCTTGCTTTGCCACTTTTATGATATTAATGTTATTTGGGAAGTGTGCAGAACCCACCACAGTCACTATTTATTTTAAGAAATTAGGAAATTAAAAAAGGCAGAACTTATTAACTGCATTGTATTAATAGAAATTTCACAATT
>MU551657.1:233289-246734 GCA_024362625.1 Silurus asotus
CTCTTGGTTTTTAGATGAAGGTGTTTCCTTTGGGTCTGTTTCTACCTGTATGAAGTCCTCATCCTTCTTCTGCACTGGCAGGTACTTTAAACTTTTTCAATGCTAATTTACTGTATCTGTTTATGTATACATTTCTGATAGGATTCCACTTTAACTGGGCTGAACTGAAATTATTCAGTTACAAATACATTTTGACAGAATTTAATGCATGGATATTAAATGGCTTGTATTTTCAGTGGATTCGGTTGCCATTATCTTCACCTCCACAAGGGGGTGTGCCAGAGTGACCAGTATCTGGAAGGCTGTCGAATTTACAAACCGTTAGCCAATGGTGTAAGTTTACTAAACCGCTCTGTCTTATAACTTTAAAACTCTGGTTGTGTTTTACCACTGACTCCTGCTCTGCTTTTTCTCATCAATGCTTCCCTTCTGTTCCTCTGCAACAGAGTGAATGTTGGAAAGAAGAGAATGAGACAGGGAATGGACCAGAGGTCTGGAGTGGGGAAATGTTTCGCTCAGACAGCCGTTGTTTTCTCTCAAACATTATAAGAGAGGTATAAAGGCATAAGGCCCTTTGTGTAAATTAGTTCATGCATGACTAAGAACATGGTTATTTTGATTTATTTTATTTATCTTTTCCAAATTAAATTGTCCTTAACAATGAAAATGTATGTTTAACATTAAGTTATTTAATTCATTTTATAGGATAATTTTTCCTTCAACGCCTCTGTATCAGGCCGCTGTTACAGGCACAGGTGCACTGGAACAAACATGTACCAGATCCAGGTAATTGGCTCTGATTGGCTAGACTGCCCTCCGGGAAGGAGCATCCAGGTATAGTAAAATAAGTCTTATAAAATTACAGACACTCTTTTTGGATTTCTGAGTGAAAATGTTCTGAAACTGTAAATACCAAATTTAGTACCCCCATGGCAGGTATCATACGCAGAAAACCTTGCTGACATTTTCAGACAAGTTACATAAAATGTGTATTTCTTTATTATTTTAATGTCTTTAGGTGTTTGGATATCGGGGTGAAATTTTCTGCCCTGACAAACGATTATGCCGTTATCGTACAGTAGCTTCACCACACAAGCCCCTCCCCCCAGGTCCCACTGGACCTCCATTCAGGTCAGTATTTTGCATCTCAAAAAAAAAACCAGTATCTTTAAAAGTCCTAAATTTATTGTCTCTACACAAAGCCAAATACCTGTATATGTATATTCATTTCTCATTCTCAGGGATCAGCTTCTGACACAAAAACCCATAACTGACATGAAGATTGACACTGCTCTTCCCTCCTCAGAGATGTGTGTAATAACAGTGGTGGGTGTCAGTATTGGGCTCTTTTTCTTTGGGTGTCTCATGATAATCCACAGGAAGTGCTGCCCATCTAGGCTCCAAGTGCATGTTCTCATAACGCCTTATGCACTACAGGTGTAGCACATTGTTTAAACATTTACATAACATAAAGAAGACATCAGCAAGACAGTAAAACATTGACGAAGTTTGTGCAGAAGCTTCCTAACTGTTACATATTCATATACATGTATTTCTTTTTTCTACCACAACAGAAATAAGGAAATAACTAGTCCAAAATTATTACAAGCTTTAGAAAATATAGTCTATTTGAATCAACACTTAAATAGTAATGCATCTCATAATCTCTTTTTCCTTCCCAGTCCTACTTCCTCTAAGTAAATCATTTCTCAACTTATAAAAAAATGTTTTACAGACATACATAAAATATATAAGAAGACTTTTTTTCCAGTGAACACAAACAGAACAATGTAGAAGTGTGGAACTGCAATTCTAAAGCATTTTAGTAACATAAACAAAATATGTAGAGAATAAAACAAGACTGATTATGCTATTATATAAACTGAACACACTGTGTGATGCGGCATGATTAATGTAATATTAGATATAATGCTGTAATATAATTTACTGTAACAGACTCCTGTTCTCCTGACCTATTTAGTATAAGTAAATGTGTAACATATTAGATATCGCCTTATAGCGAACCGGACCACACTGTGACCTTTAAATATGACTTTTCAGTGTTTGCAGTAGCAATGACTGATAGCATTGGCAGTCTGCTATGTACTCATGCATGCGTAGAATTAAAAAGGCAAAAGGTTACGTGTCCTTTTCTTTGGACTAACAGGACACCGTCAGAATTTGTGAGACCACTGGAATGAAGGAATTTTACAATCAAATGCAGTATTCAAGTCTCTCCAGTTCATCAGTGTGCGATTGAATATATAGTGCATTGTTCAATTTAGTTGAATTGTATTGTGAAGTTTTTTATGCTTGGTGCTTTTTGACCTGTAAGAATTGTAAATTGAGATTATACATTTGCTGTAACATCAGATGCAAAATTTTTACTACTGTTATAAGTGAAGTTTTTTTTTCTTCTCAGTTTTTTACATTTGTAAAATAAACTTTCAGAAGGCTGTAAAAAAATAAATATTTAAGTTATACTATCCTGCTTTGACTCTCAGGCAAAGCAACATGGTTACTATGTGCTACAAAATAAGTAAATAAGCTGAATTGCTTTAGGCACTTATCTCTGTGAAGTGGTTATAAAGCTTCTGAGACAATATCCAGTGTTAAAAGCACTATACAAATAAAAATGAATGAAGCCACTTTCTGCAAAAACACAATACTGCTGTATGCAGAAAATTTTGTTTTCAACATTTGTTCTTGACTTTCATGTAAAAAAAAAGTGTTGTCTTCTCTGTTGTAGGAGTTTAAATCACTGCATGTGTTATTTACATTGTATGGAACAGCAGTCAATCATTAATTATTCCACGTGCTTCTGATCAGGCAGCTACATGTAGTTTTGTAGCTTTTAGTTATACTTAATTTTATATGGCCTGGTCGTTATTTAGTTTAAAATATGAAATCAATCGAACATTGGCTTTAAAACCATCGCTGTATTGTTACCCTGGAGAAAAACTGTTTTAGTGTAATCAGGTATTTATAGCCATCATAGATGATCAACGGTGGTGTGTTTACATCTTCATATGCAAAACCGGGACTGAAGAATGGATAGAGTTTTTCAGTAAAAGACTGACCAGTTAAAGAGCAGATATGAGACCTGGCCTCAGCATCATAAAATGAGACCAGACCCTCTTCATAATCCACAAACACCCCCACTCTCTCCAGTGTCTCTTTCACAGTGACTCTGACGCAGGAACCAGCACAAGCCCTGTAGTCATTGCCATGCCTTCGAATCAAAGACCAAGTCCCATCATTATAATCCGGATAAACCTCATTATACCTATTAATGGTCTCTCTGGCCACACCTAAATCCCACTCAGTTTTCCCCCTGACCTGTACCTCATAATAAAATCTACCTGAGGAAAAACTCTCCTTTGCTAAGACATAAGGATTATTAATAAATCTTTTTGGGTTGTATGGGGCATTCATTATTTCGTACTCATCACTTCTCACTTGTTTCCCATCTTCTGACAAAATGAGAAAATTACTTGCTGTATCGGGATCCAGTGTCACATCCACTATAAATGAAAGACACTGGTTACAAATTTGCATATGGATAAAAAATTATTTACAGGGTGTTTGAAGTAATTTAGTAATGTACATACAACCCTGTTTATGGAATTCAAAACTATTGACACCATACCTGCATAAATCTGTATCCATATTGCTTTTGACATTGGTATGAACACGGCCACTGGCAGCAACAGTAGCAGCAACAGTTGAGTCCAATTCACGTTGAAGTAATTAAAGGCTGCAATAATCACAAAAGTGGCAAAGATCTGTATATTTTCATTAAACTGATACTTTCAATTAAAAATAATGACCACAGTACCTTCTGCCTTCTGTCGACTTCTCTGCTCTATAAACACACAAAAGGTAATCTTTAATTTTCATTAATAAAACAGTCCTGCTTTACAGTACGTATAAATTCTATAGGTGCTATATATAAATAATTGAATGCCCTCTTAAATTAAAATGAGCACATTCAAATAGTATTTATGATGTACAGCAACCGTAAAATTGATAACAATATGATAAACCATTGATTCTTTTATATTATATTTACCAATATGTTTTGTACTTCTATATTAAAAGTTAATTCTGTTGTACAAACACCATCCACTTGATGAGAAACACTTGTACATCAATTCACTTTTTTAATCCGATAATTATGTAGATGCTGTTCAAGAGCTTCAGTTTCTTTTTGTTTTTACAAAAACATCAGAATTTAGAAAAAGTTGATGAGATGAAAATGAGATGTTCATTATGAAATGGTTGTTGGTACCAGATGGGTTGGTTTAAGTATTTTATAAACTGCTGAATTATTAGAAAAAGTTTACAGAGAAAATACAAATAAGATTTAGATAGTCAGAGAAAACTTTCTAGTTTACTAATCACGATTTAAAACCATGGTGAGTAGAAAAGCGTCTCAGCATGACAAAACATTCAATCTTGAGGTGGATATGCAGAACATCACATTTTCTTTCACTCCTGCAAGCCACATAGGCACAGAATCATCCATATTGGACATTTGACACTTTTAATTACTCTTCAACTTTCTTATTTTTTTAGTTGCTATAGACTTCTATTAAGTTTCTGGTCATTCTACTTTCACCTCTCTCTCTCTCTCTCTCATCAACAAGCTATTTCAGTCTGCAGACCCTCTGCTCACAGGATATTTTTCCGCACCATGTTTTGTAATCTCTACAAATAGATAACTGAACAAAAAGTAAATTATAATATGTAATTTTAATATCTCACATTAATCAATGTACTAATTAGGCCACTTAATTTATTATACTTGCAAATCTTGTAACACTGTATATCCTGCACTTGCTGTTATTGCACTCTGGTTAGACCCAAACTGCATTTCGTTGACTTGTACTTGTACATGTGTAATGACAATGAAGTTGAATCTAATCTAATCTAATCTAATCTAATCTAATCTATACTTAACTTTGCTAATGAACTTATGTATTTGGATTTTGGTCATTGTTTTTCTGGAGCTGTCTGACACATTAAATATAATAATAGCTTTTTTTTATTTTTTATTAGGACTATGTTGCATACTGAATAATCAGCACATATAGTTCAGAAATTGTGCATTTATATTTGTGGATCTATATCTATATCTGAATTTCTATAAAGTTGCATTGTAAGAATATCTACTGTTGAAAGCATAATTTGTAGACATAAAACTTAAATTTCATAAAATAAATTGTGTAAAACGTGTGTGATCATACAATTACACACAATACGAGTGCAATATTTGGTATATTCCCTGAGCCCCAAAGATCCTACACTGTTCATGTTAACGTACTTAATATTTGCATTTCGTTTTGCATTTCATTGTTGAGTTGTTTGTGAAGATGAGACAGAGATGTTCTTAGAGTCTCCCTACTACGGTCTGGGTTAATGTTGACCTCAGTCCAGTTTTTGGTATGTGGAGGGCTCCACATGGAGGAGTAAATCTACAGTAAAGCAGAAGAGAGGAGAAATCCATCAGCGTTATTGCTGTAATTGCCATTTAATAAAACAAAAAATACTGACCTGAATTTTTTGGAGATAGTTTTCAGCATTTGAGAGTTGCTCCAAATGTAAATCTTTCCTTTTCAGCACAGTAATTTCCTGCTCCAGCTCTTGAATGAGTTCTTCAGCCTGCCTCTCTACTACTTCTTGCTTCTCCTCCATCAGCTCCAGCAGCTCAGCCTGACTTCTCTCAATGGAGTGAATCAGAGCAGTGAAGACTTCAACACCTTCTGAGATCTCTTCCTCTGTGCTTTTCTACTGGAAGAGATTAAGCTGCATAGCTATTATCTCTAAAAGTGACTCTCAGTAAAATGACTACGTTCTAAAACCAAAAAAAGTTTGTAAGACCCACTTTGCTGAGCTCCAGTGAATGTTTAATCTCTTCAGTCTTTTCTAGCCTTTCCTGGATCAAATGCTGCACTTCTGCCTGTGATTTCTTTAAGCAAGCCTTTAAAGAAAAATTATTGCATATACATTTGAGTGCTTAGAAAGAATGAATACGAAGAAATTAACTGTACCATCAAGGGAAAAAGAAAGTAACCCTCTTTCAGTTTTATGTTAAATAATCTTGGTGCATTTCTTCTATAAACTTCTATAAACAAACAAATTGCCTTTAGTGACAAAATGTAGTATTCAATACAATATGTACCGTAATTTCCGGACTATAAAAGCACCCATATATAAGCTGCACCCACTAAATTTGACAAAGGTTTTTATTTTAAACATAAATAAACCGCACCTGTGTGAAACACAGGCTTTAACGACAGTGTCTGTTACATGAGTGAAATATGTTGTGGCTCCTTTAAGAGCAGAGTGGTATTTTGGGAATAGCCTGCTGCCTCATTTTTCCACTATTACTGCATGTGTGCAAGACCGAGGAATATGTCCTTATTATTTTCTGATGCTCATTTCTAAGTTTCTTTGACTAAACCGTAATGCTGTTGGCAAGAAAAATAAAAAAGCACGAGATTTGGAAACCTGTCTGTGCTTATATGATTTCTGTTGCAACTGGAGTTAGCAAGCTCTCCCTTTACCCAGACTCAACATGTTACAACTGCTTGTATCTAAACAGTAGCCTACCCAGGGAAAATCCATAATTTAGCCGCTTCGTTGTTTAAGCCGCGGGGTTCAAAATGTGGGAAAAAAGCAGCGGGTTATAGTCCGAAAAATACGGTAGTCATTTTGAAATTTTTTTGGGGTTAAAAAAATAAACCAACATCAGGTGTGGAAAAAAATCTTTACCACCTTTTAGGTTTTTGAAAATTAACTACATATTAAATTATAAAATCTGTGGGTTTTTTTGTCACCTGCACATTAGTGCAGAATTATTATAACTAAAATCTCAGAAATGAAGGATGAAATATGTAACCCCTGTCTGTAGGTTAAAACTATCTTACAGCAAAGTACAAAGCATTTAAATATCACCTTTAATTCTTCATTCGCCTCCTCTATTGGAACAGTGTTGTGATTCTTGTGGTCTCCTTCAGTGCAGAACTGACACACACATATCTGATCATCTCTACAGAACAGCTCCAGGGGTCTCTCATGTTTCTTGCACATGTAGTCCTCCAGGTTCTCCACAGGGTTGATTAATTTGTGTTTCTTCAGGTTTTGGATATTCTTGTGAGGCTCTAGGTGAATCATGCAGTAGGATGCTCCACAATTCAGACATGACTTCATGGCGATCTCTTTGACCCCAGTGCAAGCATCACACAACACCTTAGTGTCTGCGCATGCATTTCTCTCTGTAGTGTTAGAAGTATGTGCTTGAACTGACTGCTTAAACTGAGCAGCCGTTTCAGATATCAAAGTGTTAATAGACAGATCAGGTCTCATCTCGAAACTCTTGTTACACATCGGGCACTGGCAGTGGTCACTGCTATCCCAATAACCTGCAAGGCACTTTTTGCAGAAGTTGTGTCCACATGGAGTGGTGACTGGATCTGTGAACACGTCCAGACAGATCGAACACAGCAGCTGCTCTTCAGACAGGAGACTAGATGAAGCCATGCCTGGATCGATAGAAAGCGAGAAAGAATAATTGTTTGGATACGTGTGTACCATTTTCAGGAAGGATTGTTATAATTAATTAAGTTATCTGAATGCCCAAGTTTTGTTTTCCTTTGCCTCCACCTTAATTCTTTTTAAAAGTAGTTTTTTTTTTATACAGAGATGTATATAGGAATAATCATACTTGCTGAAGTAAAAGTTTGAAGTCAATATGATTACTGAAATATATACAATTACTGTAACTACACTTCTCTAGGTAAACATTATGCCGATTTGTCCATGCAAAGTGTCTTCCCACATTAAAGATTAATTCGGTATATGCAACACAGCTGACTTGAAATGGCAAAATAAAAGGGTGATATTTAATATACAGCATTGAACGAAGCCGACAAAAGCAACTCTACTTTAATTACATTTACTAACCTCTGTGTTTTCTGCCTGCCTTCCCAGAATGCACCGCAAACACCACGTCGTAAAGCCTTTAAACCAATAGACCGAGAGCGGTGTCCTCATCAGGTTCACTTTCATTTCTCTAAAAAAAGGCACAACTGCGCCCCCTATTGACGTCACTAATAAAGAAACGACTGTATTGTATTTACACTGAATGTAAATTTGCATTAAATTATATGAAGGTATGTGAACACTAATCAACTTGAGGATCACTGAAATAAAGAATATGTGGATGAGATCAAAACATGTAGTGAAGCTGGAAAACAAATGTTTGCAGCATAAAGTTTATATGTAATTTCACATTCGGTCAAGTCAAGAGTCACACACCACATATATGCTGCTTATAACGTCACCATCTCAATATACAAATCCTTCAATTCCTAAAAGTACAATCTAGCTTCCACCCAATTACACTGTTATTAATCCATTCTCAGCATTATCCTATTGGTTTATACAATTAGAATGCTATTTAAAGCCAGGATTTCTAGCAAGGGTTTACATGTCTAACAGATTTGAAAACTTTGAGATAGACATTTGAATCTTATGCATGCAGTGTTTACAGAAAATACAGTATGTAATCACTGTGTAACCACTGAAAACCTTAAACAAATATATAAAAGTATATATAATGAATAAATAAATTATAATTAATAAAATTGCTTTTGATGATACTGACCTCAGTTTGCATGAAAGTGAAATATGGATAAAAAAGCTCTGTCTTTGTTAATCGTTCAATATGTAAACATGTGTTTAAATTGCTTTAGAGACATTAAGTAAAAGACAGGAGGTGGAGCTGGAGGTAGCAGAGCTAAAGATGTTAAAGGTTTTCGTTGGAAAAGATGAGGATGGACAGGATTCGAAATGAGTTTATTAGAGGGACAGCACATGTAGGATGTTTTGGAGAAAAGGTGAGGGAGGCGAGATTGAGATGGTTTGGAAATGTGCAGAGGAGGGACATGGGGTATATCAGTAGGAGAATGCTGAGGATGGAGCCACCTGGAAGAAGGAAAAGAAAAAGACCAGGGAGGAGGTTTATGGATGTGGTGAGGAAAGACATGCAGGTAGTTGGTTTGAAAGAGGCAGATATAGAGGACAGGGGGGGTATGGAGACGGATGATCCGCTGTGGTGACCCGTAATGGGAGAAGCCGAAAAAAGAAGAAGAAGGAGAAGATGATGATTAAAATTAATTGTCAAAATAGAAATTTTGGTGCTTTTTGTTTTCTCCTCAATTCTTTCTTGCTTGGTTCTTTTTAAATTTCTTTTTGTTAATGAAATGCATTTTGTTTTTCATTCTGAAAAATGGCTGAAAGATTACCTCACTGAAATGTTATCTCAATAAAACATTAATTGAAGTGTTATTTCATTTGTTTTGTTTAGGTTTAATTGATATTACATATAAATTACTAAATATTTTTTAAATACATCAGAGAACATGTTATATTGTGCGCAACATTTTTTTTACTTAGTTTCATACATTTTCTGCATGTCTTCTATTGACTGTAATTACATTTATCATATCAGCCTCATATCAGCCAGTAAACCAGATTGCTTTCTCAATATCGGTATCAGCAATAAAAATATCCCATACTGGTTGATCACTAATTATTTCCATTATAAATTACTACTTTCTCCATATTGTGGAGGGTCTGTGGACAGACACACATCTAATCTATCTATACATCTAATTAATTTTCCCCAAATTCGCTGTAATGCAACCTTCATCAATTTCTGCAGATTATAGGTACATACACAGATCCACACAATGCTTTAATATTCTACACTAATATATTTGACTGAAATACAATTCCTTAAAATTCACAAAGCCTCAACTGTATTAAGTGGTGATTTTAAGTGGTGGGAAAAATGTTGTTAATGCTAAAAGATTGAGAAAAACTATAAAGTAAAATGTTCAATGAATGTTTGAATATGAGATATTGTGAGATACAAATGCACTAATGTTTGTAGTGATTTTGCCTAATAAGAATTATTTAAAAGATTGAGCAAACCTATAAAATAAAAAGTGTTTGAACATGGCGATTCAAATGCACTAATAAAATTTTTTTTTTAGTATCCTACAAAATGTATTCAGTGATAGTTATGGTCACTCTGATTAAAGATTAATTGAATAAATTAGCAAACATTTAAAAATAAAGGCGATTTTGCGTTTTCATTTTACTGTATAGTCTCAAACACAATACAGTAAAGATGTTTTAAGAGTGTTTGAATATGTGCCATGATTATTTATATATATATATATATATATATATACAGAAAATTGCTTCATTTTGCATACTGAATTTTTTTATTAATTTATTAATTTTTTACAGAAAGATGTAACTCGGCATGAGTGAATTTGTATCATTTTAAGTAAATAATACAGTAACTGGAGTAATATTTGTCTTTTTTAGAGAAGTTTTTAGAAATCTTTAATCTTCTAAGATCAGATAACAAGCAGATTGATACACTTTCTATATGTTAAAATAATGTTTCACAATCTATGTGTAACTAGTAGGAACATTAGGAGTAACATTTTAACTCTTTTCACTAACAAATTTCATAAACTTTTTCAAAAACACATTATTATATTATTCATTTTAAATGATAAATAAAGCATTTGTGTCCATTACTTCACATTTTCTGTTGAGTATGCATCAAAAAGGAAACAACTTACTTATGAATTCACTTAGGTACCATAGGGGCTGCAGGGGTGTGTCCAAATTTGGAAATGTTCGGAATTTGCAGGGGGTCTAAGAACGTAACCCCCGGTAAGTTACAGGGGACCACTGTATAAAGTCAATATTAATTTACTTCAGTGATTTTAATTGCATCTGCATTTTTACCATCTTCTTTGTACCTAGGACAGAAGTATGGATAGAGTTTCTTAGTGAAAGTCTGACCAGTGAAAGAGTAGATAAGAGATCTGGAGTTCACATCATAAAAGGAGACCAGACCCTCCTCATAATCCACAAACACTCCCACCTTCTCCACCTTCTCTCTCAGTGTGAGGGGGACAGGGGAATCAGCATTAGCATTATACTCAGTGTTATTCCTCAGTTTTATGGTCCAGAATCCATTGCCAGGATTCCGTTCAACCCACGTCTTCCTGTTAATGCTTTCTTTCACAACTTCCAATGTCCATTCAATTTTCTTTTTAACATCCACCTCATAATAAAATCTCCCTGAGCAGAAACTCTGCTTGCCCAACACAGAGTGATATTTAAATCTCTTTGGTGTATCAGGGAGTATTTTATTTTCTCCAAGTTTCACTTCTTTATTATCATCAGATAATTTGAGTTCAGGATGAGCAGTATCAGGATCCAAAGTCACATCCACTGAGAGAAACACACAGACACTTTTCAAAACAAAACTAATTATTCATTCAGGAATGCAGTGTATCAGTCTTACACAGACACATGAAATGTAATAAATACAAAAGAGACACTGCTTGAACTGCAAACAAACATTTGTGCTTACCTGCAAACTTTTTCTTCTTCATAAACTCTTAAAAAAGTAACAATAAAATAATAATAATAATTAATAACATATTAAATAAATATCTACTACTGACAAAAACAAGTTTATTGCCATCAGTAAGAAGGAAACATAATTGGAGATTATGGATTCCATGAAGATATAAAATAGAGCTGTAAATTCTTATCTCTGCCCTGATCTGCATCTTATGTGAACCTCCACCTTGTTGTCATTAATAAAAAAAGGAGAGTTTGATTGAGTGTTAAAATAAACAAGATCAAGGGTTATTACCTTTCAGAACACAAGTAATTTAATGTATTCTGACTGATGTGTCTGTTTCTCTCTACTTTTACAAAACCTTTCTTTTTCGTTCCTTGATAATATCCAGGTAAATTACTTTAGCTGCCTACAAGTTTGTACATTAGATTGTACATTAGCATTAATCAGTACAAAACAAAGAGGTGAAAAATCATAACAAATTTTAAAAATAAAATTTAAGTTCAGGTTTAATTACCATTTTCCTTTGCCAGTCGCAGTTGCTCTGAAAATAGATGATATTAAATGTTAATAATAAACATATGACAGTATTAATGTAAAATACTTAGAAACAATAACAATCCATCATAGAGATGTAGATCATCTGTGGTGTGATTTAGGTTCATGTTTAATTAAATTTTTTAATCAATGGTGTTTTATTTGCAGCGACTGGGTGTTGTGGTGCAGCTTTCATTTACTGATTATTGAACCCACTGTACTCCATTTTTGACGTTATTTTGTACCATTTCACTAATCTATGCATTTTGAGTACTTTATATCTTACTTTAATGTAATGCTCATTGTTCGTAATTTCCTTCAGATTTTGTGACACTATGACAGCCACTTGATTAATTCACAGGTAGATGCCAATGGTAAAGTAATTGTGTCCTTGTTAAGGCAATTTCTTTTACCTTAATAACCTGGAACTTTCGCATCACAATCTTTTTCTTTTAATTCATTTAAATATTATTTTAATTTTCACAAAAATGTTTCCCAACTACAAAGACAATGTTTCTGTCATGCGGGAAACGAAGGTGGAAGCCAGAGTAACAGCAAACAAAACTTTATTGAACACAAAGGCAGAGCTGAACCAAATACCTGCACTCGCAGGGATAGTCCGTATAACAGAGTTTTTAAAACAACATAGAACCCAAATGCAAAAAAAGAGAAAAATCCAACCTTTCATTTAAGTACATAACGTTGGTGGTAAAAAAAAAATCATACATTTAGAAAAAAAAAAAAAAAAACTTGAAATCATGTGTCCCACAATTATTGGCACCCCTAACAATTCCTCTGAAAAATTAAAATTTTTTTTTTTTTATATTTTTCTGTAGTTGCTAAGGTTGGTCAGGGTATCTAGGGACTTTTAATTAGTAATTCATGATTTCTTGTTTCTCTGGGGTATAAATATGACGTGACAGACAGGCCTAATTCTCTTAACCATTTGTCAACATGGCAAAGACAAGAGAACACACCATTCATGTAAGGCAGATGTGTGTCGACCTTCATAAGTCAGGCAATGGCTACAAGAAAATAGCCACTCGCCTTAACTTGCCGGTATCTACAGTCAGAGGAATCATTAAGAAGATTAAAACAACTGGAACAGTGACAAACAAGGCTGGAAGAGCTCCCAAGTTTATCTTGCCACAACGCACAGTGAGGAGGATGGTAAGAGAAGTAAAAAAATTTCCCAAGCTCACCGTCACAGAATTGCATCAAAGAGTGGCATCTTGGGGTCACAGAGTCTCCAAAACAACCATCAGACGCTCTCTACATGCCAACAAGCTGTTTGGAAGGCATGCGAGGAAAAAGCCTTTTCTCACTAACACTCACAAACGTAAACGTCTGGAGTTTGCTAAGCGGTACTGGGACTTCAACTGGGATCGTGTGCTTTGGTCAGATGCGACTAAGATTGAGCTTTTTGGCAACAAACACTCTAAGT
>MU551658.1:0-62269 GCA_024362625.1 Silurus asotus
ACAAAGACGCAACAGTCTCTAAACTCTTGCCGTGTGGTTTGCTGGAGTTGGATGTAGTCCAGTTTATTATCCAGGGAGCAGACGTTTGAAAGAAAAATGGACGGGATAGCCGGCCGGCTAGGGTTAGCATTTAGCCTAGCACGGACACCCGCCCTCTTGCCGCATTTCCGCTTCCTCGAACAGCGCTTTCGAGGTCTCCTCTCCCGGCCACCGGCATCAGGTAACACCAAGGGCTGGGGGCCTGGTCTTTGTGGCCGAGGTCGCAGCAAGCCGAGGTCGCGAAGGTTGTTGATAAGGTCATCATGCAGATTGTTGGTTGCATGATGCCTGTACTGTAACAGTGTCTGGTGGTCGTACACATGAACTGACTCTGACTCTGGTGTCCATGTATTGTGGAAGGTCGGGCTAAATATGGTGACAGCACCATTTTTGGATCCGGAGAGGCCGCTGCGAGCTACTGCCGCGCCGCCATCTTGGATGCATCCTACCTCTCATTCTGAGAGAAGGTGGTACCTGTCGAGCAGTGCTGGAGGATCTCAGACAGCGTGGTGCAGTGCGAGATGTGATGAGGTCACTGAGGTAAGATGGTGCTGGTCCATTTTTGGCCTTGTAGGCAAGCATCAGTGTTTTGAATCTGATACGTGCAGCTACTGGAAGCCAGTGAAGGGAGCGCAGCAGTGGGGTGGTGTGGGAAAACTTGGGCTGATTGACCACAAGTCGTGCAGCTGCATTTTGGATCATTTGCAGTGGACGAATAGCGTTCAGGGGAAGACCTGCCAGCAGAGAGTTGCAGTAATCCAGTCTTGAAATGACTAGAGACTGAACAAGCACCTGGGCAGCCTGTATGGAAAGAAATGGTCGGATCCTTCAGATGTTATAGAGAAGAAATCGACAAGAACGAGCAACATTAGCGACATGTGGGAAAAAAAACTGTTAATTGTCCATAGTTACCCCAAGGTTACGAGCAGTGGCTGAAGGGGAGAGCAGAGAGTCATGAAGTGTTATTTGTAGATCTTGACCTGGAGATGAATCACCTGGGATGACCAGCAGTTCTGTTTTGCTGGGGTTGAGTTTAAGTTGGTGAGCCCTCATCCATGAGCCTTCATGATGATGGATGTCAGAGCGACAGGCCTGTAGTCATTCAGTCCAGTAATGGAGGGTTTCTTGGAGACCGGGATGATTGTGGAGAGTTTAAAGCATGAAGGGACCTCACACAGCTCCAGGGATCTGTTGAAGATATTGGTGAATATGGGAGCCAGTTGGTCAGCACATGCTTTGAGACAGGAGGGGGAGACACCATCTGGGCCGGGAGCTTTCCTTGTCTTCTGTCTCTGAAAGAGCCGATACACATCCTCTTCACAAATAATGAGTGCAACTTAAGTGCTGGGAGTAGTTGTGAAAGGGGATCTTAGAGGTGTGATGGGGCAGACATTGGGCTGGATTGAAAGAGAGGTGCGAAGATATTGTTCTTAAACATTTACATTTACATTTGTGGCATTTAGCAGACGCCCTTATCCAGAGCGACGTTGTTAAAATGTATTCTTTAGTAGCCTTGGCGAACCTTCCTATCTTGACCCTTGTGGAGACAGGATGATCCTGTCTTTGCTGACCTGTACATTTTGTGCTATCGCGTGACAGGATGATAGAAGACCAAGGGCGACAGTTGGAAATAGCTGTAAGCACATTCTGTTCCTTTTTTCATATGGACCAATGTTTTCTGTATACGTCTGTGCTGACCCCTATCTCTGTCAGCACACGATAACTCTTTCTGTGTCGCAATGACCTCCCCCGCCTTTCTTACGCACTATGGCTTGGACTGATGTGTACATATACCCTGCCTTTCAGCTCAGTTCTTTGAGCAGTTGTATTGAATAAACCAGACTTGATTTTAATCGTGTGGGTTGTTCTTTCATTGCTCCGGAGCTCCTAAGGCCTTGCAGAGAAGAGACACAGACAAGATGGCAGAATATCTTTCTTACAATTGGGTGACCCCGACGTGATACTCTCGACCAAGTAAGACATGTTTGATTGACTACCTGGTTGGCAGTATTTGAGCTAGTATATCTCCTTTCAGGGGAAGGTAGACCTCAGTATTGGTATTACTGAGCAGGTATAGGATTGGGGTATTCCTGTATAGCCCCTGAAAGGAAGGAGGACCTCAGTATTATAGTTACTGGGCAGAGCGCGCTGTAAAACAGAAGGGAAAATATTCTCTCTGTGTCTCTTGCCTGTATTGCTGATAAGTATTGGTGTTGGTATTTTAAAATGGGAAACTCATACCCTAAGCCTGAGCCTGAAGAGACGCCTTCTGTTTGGATGCAACGTTGGTGTCCTAGTAATCAGAAGTAAGAACTGACGGCCATTGGTAGAACTTATTCTTCCACAGAGTTGAAGAGGGGGAATGGTCTAAGTAAGCCCGTGGATGACCTCCGTCGCACCTCAGACCTTCCTGTGCCGCCTCTTTGGACATTCTCCACATTGCAGGAAGTGTCGGGAGAAGCAGCGAGGGACTGAACAGCAACATCTTCTTGGGACGGGCACAGCCAGTGTATTGATCTAATGATCAATACACTGATACATTCATGTAATTATACTTATTAGTTGTTAAGTATAAAAGAAAGGATTGTTGAAATGTATTCTTTAGTAGCTTTGGCGAACCTTCCTATCTTGACCTTCGTGGAGACAGGGTGCTCCTGTCTTTGCTGACCTGTACATTTTGTGCTATCGCGTGACGTGACAGGATGATAGAAGACCAAGGGCGATAGTTTAGTTGGAAGATAGCTGTAAGCACATTCTGTTCCTTTTTCATATGCACCTATGTTTCCTGTAGATGCCTGCGCTGACCCCTATCTCTGTCAACACATGATAACTCTGTCTGTGTCGCAATGACCTCCTCCGCCTTTCTTACGCACTATGGCTTGGACTAATGTGTACATATTCAATTCAATTCAATTCAATTCATTTTTATTTGTATTGCGCTTTTAACAATTAACATTGTCTCAAAGCAGCTTTACACAGATAATGTGGTGATTAAATGTAAATATGTTCTTTATAAGTATGTTTGTCCCTGATGAGCAACTGTGGGAAGGAAAAACTCCCCGAGATGGCATGAGGAAGAAACCTTGAGAGGAACCAGACTCAAGAGGGAACCCATCCTCATCTGGGTTGCACCAAATGTCCATTTGAAGCATATATACAAAGTTGCGGGGTACAGTGATGATGATCAGAAACAAACTGCACTCCCGAGTCAGTGCAGCAGACCGCCGACACCAACTACAGTCCAATCCGTCCTCAAAGCACCCGTTCTACGCCGGAATTACATGGAACCACCCAAGGTGTTGATGAGAGACCGTCCCAAGCTGCACAGAAGTGTGAAGATCCACGGAGGGGAGAGGGGAGTGGTCACTGGAGCCTCAGGAGCATGTTTAACTCGACCGAGAGAGAGAGAGAGAGAGAGAGAGAGAGAGAGAAAGAGAGAGGGTGACAGGAAGAGAAGGATATGGATTATTAAGTGTCCCTATTGGTGTGTGAAAGTTAATATCACTGTGTAGTTTGGACTCCGGCAAGTCTCACTATGGCAGCATAACTAAAAGGGAGAAGCAGAAGGTAACACAGACATGAGGGACCTCTGGGATAAGAGACGACCCACCACACCACCGTCAACAAACCTGAGTGAACGTGTAAATGTGAGGGGACGACAGCATAGAAATATCCCAGTTCACCAAACACTCTATATCCATGCTCCCTCCAGATCTGTGCCTTTACCTAAGAAAAAAAATCTACTGATAAAAGACGTGACTAAATAAATAAGTTTTCAACCTCGACTTGAACACTGAGACTGTGTCTGAGTCCTGAACATTGATTGGAAGGCTGTTCCATAACTGTGGGGCTTTATAAGAGAAAGATCTGCCCCCTGCTGTATTATTTGAAAAACCAACAGATAGCCAGCACCTTTTGATCTAAGTAGGCGTGGAGGATCATACTGGTACAGAAGTTCACTCAGATACTGCGGGGCGAGACCGTTAAGTGCTTTATACGTCAGTAGTAGTATTTTATAATCAATGCGAGATTTGATTGGGAGCAGTGTAGATGATTAAAACAGGGTTGATGTGGTCGTATTTCCTATATCTAGTGAGGACCCTTGCTGCTGCATTCTGGACTAACTGAAGCTTATTTCTGCACTTACTCCAACACCCAGACAGTAAAGCGTTACAGTAGTCTAATCTAGAAGTAACAAAAGCATGAACTAGTTTCTCTGCATCCTGTAACAACATCATATTTCTAATTTTAGCAATATTTCTAAGGTGAAAGAAGGAGATCCTGGTGATATTTTTCATGTGAGACTCAAAGGAAAGACTCGGGTCAATAATAACACCAAGGTCTTTGACAGCCGTACATGCTGGAACAGAAACACCATCCAGAGATGCTACGTAATCGGAAAGTTTATTTCTAGCTGCATGTGGTCCTAGTAAAAGTTCTTCCATCTTATCTGAGTTGAGCAGAAGAAAGTTATTAAGCATCCACTGTCTAATGTCCTTTACACACTTCTCAACATTGTTAAGCTGATCTCGCTCATCTGGCTTTGCTGAAATATACAGCTGTGTGTCATCAGCATAGCAATGGAAGCGAATCCCATGTTTATGAATGATTTCAAGAGGCAGCAGATATAAAGAGAAAAGCAGTGGGCCTAAGACAGATCCTTGAGGAACACCAAACTTTACCTCATAGAGTGTGGAGAACTCACCATTTACATCCGCAAACTGATAGCGATCAGTCAAATAAGACCTGAGCCAAAAGAGAGCTGTTCCCTTTATTCCTACAACGTTCTCAAGTCTAGCAAGCAGTATAGTGTGATCAATGGTGTCAAAAGCTGCACTGAGGTCGAGCAAAACAAGTAAGGAGACAAAACCCTGATCAGAGGCCAATAACAGTCATTTACCACCTTAACTAGCGCCGTCTCTGTGCTATGATGAGGCCGAAATCCTGACTGCTACATTTCGTAAATGTTATTCATAAGTAGGTGTGAGCAGAACTGCTGTGCTACAACCTTTTCTAGAATTTTGGATATAAAGGGGAGATTTGATATCGGACTGTAGTGTAGGACAACTGACATGGGTCAAGGTCAGGTTTATTAATAAGGGGGTGGATAACTGCCAGTTTGAAGGATTTATGTACATAACCAGTGCTAATGGAAGAGTTAATTATTTTTAAAACTGGTTTGATTACCTCTGGAGTTATATGTTTAAAGAAACTTGTAGGCACGGGATCGAGAATGCAGGTTGATGATTTTGATTAGGAGATTAATGAAATTAAGTAATTCTCATGAATAGGAGTGAAGCTTTGTAGCTTTGCAGCTCAGTTCTTTGAGCAGTTGTATTGAATAAACCAGACTTGATTTTAATCGTGTGGGTTGTTCTTTCATTGCTCCGGTGCTCCTAAGGCCTTGCAGCGAAGAGACACAGACGAGAGGGCAGGAGATCTTTCTTACAGACGTACAAAAGTTCTCTAGTAATGAATAAATCTACACTGGTACGCAAGATTACAAACTTAATAAAAATATAACCCTAGAATTCTACAAACTTGGAAAGTGCTAATTTAAGTATTTCAGGAAGAGGTAGGTCTTCAGTCGGGACTCTGTTGTATGGACATCTAGGGGAAGTTCATTCCACCACCTCAGTGCCAGAACAGAGAAGAGCCTTGAAGTGTACTTACCTCTCATTCTGAGAGAAGGAGGTACCAGAGGTACCAGACCTGCAGTAGACCTGCAGTAGAAGGTGTTGAGGCTGTCAGCTAGGTCTTTGTTTGCTTCTAAATAGGGGTCCTGTCCACTGATCTAAACAAGTGTATTGTCCAATAATTTTAAACAGGCGTACTTTCCCCTGATTCTAAACATGGCTTCTGTCCACTGATTAAAAAAATGGGTACTGTTAACTAATTCTAAACAGGGCTACTCTTTACTTATTACAAACAGGGGTACCGTTAACTGAATACAACAAGGGTATTGTTCACTGATTCTAAACAGTGGTATTGTTCAGTGATTGAAACATGGGGTACTGTTCACTGATTCTAAACAGGGGTACTGTCCCCTGATTCTAAACAGGGGTACTGTCCAATTATTTTAAACAGGGGTACTGTTCACTGATCTAAACAAGTGTATTGTCCACTAATTTTAAAAGGGGGTACTTTCCCCTGATTCTAAACCGGGCTTCTGTCCACTGATTGAAAAATGGGTAATGTTCACTGATTCTAAACAGGGTTACTCTTTACCAATTAAAACAAGGGGACCCCTAATTCTTAACACTGTACTGGCCACTGATTAAAACAAGGGTACTGTTAACTGAATGAAACAGGGTGTATTGTTCACTGATTCTAAACATGGGTACGGCCCCCTGATTCTTAACAGTGGTAGTGTTCACTGATTAAACCAGGGGTACTGTTCACTGATTCTTAACAGGTGTACTTTTCCCTAAATCTAAACAGGGGTTCTGTCCACTGATTCTAAACAGGGTACTGTCCAAATATTTTAAACAGGGGTACTGTTCACTGATCTAAACAGGGTTACTCTTCACTGATTTTAAACACGGGTTCTTTCCCCTGATTCTAAACAGGGCTTCTGTCCACTGATTAAAAAATGGGTACTTTTTACTGATTGAAAATGCGTACTGTTCACTAATTCTAAACAGGGCTACTCTTTACTAATTCCAAACAGGGGTACTGTTAACTGAATAAAACAGGGGTATTGTTCACTGATTCTAAACACGGGTACTGTCCCCTGATTCTAATCAGTGGTATTGTTCAGTGATTGAAACAGGGGTACTGTTCACTGATTCAAAATAAGGGTACTGTCCTCTGATTCCAAACAGGGGAACTGTCCACTGATTCTAAACAGGGTTCCTGTCCACTAATTATTAATAGGAGTACTGTTCACTGATTCTAAACAGGGGTCCTGTCCACTAATTATTAATAGGAGTACTGTTCACTGATTCTAAACAGGGGTACTGTCCACTGATTGTAACAGTGGTACTGTTCACTGATTGAAGCATGGGTACCATTCACTGATTGAAACTGTTCAGCAATTCTGAACATGGGTCCTGTTCAATGATTCTAAACAGTGGTATTGTTCACTGAGTGAAACTTGTGTTCTGTTCACTGATTTCAAACAGGAGTACTGTCCACTGATTCTAAACCAGGGTACTGTTCACTGATTGTAAACAGGGGTACTGTCCCCTAATTCTCAACAGGGGTACTGTCCCCTGATTCTAAACAGGGGTTTTGTCCCTTATTTTGATCAGCGACATTGCTCACTGATCTAAAGAGGGGTACTGTTCACTCATTGAAACATGGGTAATGTTCAATGATTTTAAACAGGGATACTTTCCCCTTTTTTGAAACAGGGGTTCTGTCCCCTGATTCCTTATTAGGTGTACTGTCCCCTGATTCTAAACATGGGTACTGTCACTGCATTAAACAGGGGTTCTGTCCCCTGATTCTAAACATGGGTACTGTAACTGAATGAAACAGGGATTCTGTATCCTAATTCATTATATGGGGTACTGTCCCTGATTCTACACATGGGTACTGTTCACTGATTCTAAATATGGGTACTGTCCACTGATTCTAAATGGGGGTTCTGTCCACTGATTCTAAACAGGGGTCCTGTTCACTGATTCTGAGGAGGGTTTCTATACCCTGCTTCCAAAAAGGGTGAATTTTTAATCCGAAACTAAGAAGAGGTAATGTCTCCTGATTTTCCTCTGAAACTACAGATGTGTACTATCCTCTGATGCCGAGGAGCAGTACTGTCCGCTGATGCTGAGGAGAGGGGTTGCGCTGTTCCCGAGGGTTAGTGCAGTTTTCATGGTGAGGTGCTCTGGTGCTGTTCTGATAGTGCTCTTCTGATAGTGAGGAGGGGTAGTGGTGTTCTTATTCTGAGGAGCAGTAGTGCTGTTCTGATAGTCAGGAGGAGTAGTGCTGTTCTAATAGTGAGCATTCTCGATCCCTTGCCTACAAGTATCCTCAAACAGATAATTCCAGAAGTAATCGAACCTGTTTTGAAAATAATAAACTCTTCCATTAGCACTGGTTATGTTTCTAAATCTTTCAAACCGGCAGTTATCAACCCCCTAATATCAAATCTCCCCTTTATATCCAAGATTCTAGAAAATAAATGGGGAGTGTTGCGTTAGGAAGGGCATCCAGCATAAAAACATGTGCCAAATCAAACATGCGGATGATTCACTGTGACGCCCCCTAATGGGAGAAGCCGAAAGAAAGTTTTACTTGTTTTGCTTGACCTCAGTGCAGCTTTTCACACCACTGATCATAATCTCCTGCTTGAATTAAGGGAACAGCGAGGGAACAGTGATCAGTTTGTTGATGTAAATGGTGAGTTCTCCACACTCTCTGAGGATAAATTTGGTGTTCCACAAGGATCTGTCTTAGGCCTACTGCTTTTCTCTTTATTTCTGCTGCCTCTGGGTGAAATTTTACATAAACATGTATATTTGTATATTTGCTGTATATTTCAGCAAAGCCAGATGAGAGAGATCAGCTTAACAATGTTGAGGAGTGTGTAAAGGACATTAGACAGTGGATGCTTGATAACTTTCTTCTGTTTAACTCAAACAAGATGGAAGTACTTTTACTAGGACCACATGCAGCTAGAAGTAAACTTTCTGATTCTGTAGCATCTCTGGATGGTGTTTCTGTTTCAGTGTGTACAGCAGTCAAAGACCTCGGTGTGATTATTGACCCGAGTCTTTCCTTTGAGTCTCACGTGAATAATATCACCAGGATCTCCTTCTTTCACCTTAGAAATATTGCTAAAATTTGAAATATGATGTTGTTACAGGATGCAATAAAATTAGTTGATGCTTTTGTAACATCTAGATTAGACTACTGTAACGCTTTACTGTCTGGGTGTTGGAGTACGTGCAGAAATAAGCTTCAGTTAGTTCAGAATGCAGCAGCAAGAGTCCTCACTAGATCTAGAAAATATGAGCACATCAGCCCTGTTTTAATCATCTACACTGCTCCCAATCCCTTGGAAACCGTAAGCAGTTTGTTGTGATGGGTGATTGCAAGTCTAAGGTTGGTGTGGTGCAATCTGGTGTTCCTCAAGGATCGGTTTTTGGCCCATTACTTTTTAGTATTTATATTTATCCATTTGGCCAGCTTTTAAGATCACTTGGTCTTAACTATCACTTTTATGCCGATGACACTCAGATCTATATACATTCTAAACCTGATGTCAATATGCCTGTGTCTTTTCTCTCTCAATGTTTTACTGAGATTAAGAAACGGATGTCAGAAAATTATCTTTGTCTGAACAGTGACAAGACCAAAGTGATGCTTATTGCTTCACCTCATCATAAAGCTACCCCAAGTAAATTACAGTTGGTACAAAATTCTGCTGCTAGAATTCTGACTGGGACCAGTGCAAGGGAACACATCACACTTATACTGGAAAAATTGCACTGGCTTCCAGTTAGTTTTCGTATTAAGTTTAAAATTCTCATGCTCACCTATAAGGCCTTGAATAATCTGGCCCCTCAATATTTATGTGAGCTGTTAACCCCCTACACACCTTCACATGCTCTACGCTCCTCTGAAACTGGTCTTCTCACTGCCCAAAAAACACGGCTAAAAACTGTGGGTGATCGGGCTTTTTCTTCTTTTCTTCCTAAACTGTGGAAATCCCTGCCCTCAGAGATCAGGAATGCAGAATCCCTGGGTGTTTTTAAATCCCATCTTAAAATGTACTTTTTTAGGGTAGCTTTTATGTGACTTTTTTGTTTGTTATTTATTGAGTTTTTATTTTTTGTATAGTTAGTTTTAATGTTTGTATTATTATGTGTATCTTTTAATTTTATCTATTATGTCAAGCGCTTTGAGAAACTCCTTTTAAAGGCACTATACAAAATAAAGTTTATTATTATTATTATTATTATTAATTGCATCTCACACTGATTATAAAATACTACTACTGACGTATAAAGCACTTAAAGCTCTCACGCTGCAGTATCTGAGTGAACTTCTGTACCAGGATGATCCTCCACACCTACTTAGATCAAAAGGTGTTGGCTATCTGTTGGTTCCTCAAATAATGAAGACTCCAGCAGGGAGCAGATGTTTCTCTTATAAACCCCACAGTTATGGAACAACCTTCCAATCAGTGTTTGGGACTCTGACACAGTCTCAGTGTTCAAGTGGAGGCTAAACACACATTTATTTAGTGGAGTGTTTAGTCAGTGGGTGTTTGTGAGGTAAAGGAGCAGATCTGGAGGGAGCATGGATATGGAGTGTTTGGTGAACTGGGATATTTGGAAGCTGTCGTCTCCTCACGCTCACACGTTCACTCAGGTTTGTTGATGGTGGTGTGGTGGGTCGTCTCTTATCCCAGAGATCCTTTATGTCTGTGTTACCTTCTGGTTTTAACTTTTAGCTATGCTGCCATAGCAAGTCTTCCGGAGTCCAAACTGCACAGTCTGTTGTTCTAATTATGAAGGCAGGATAGTGATGTTCAGATTGTGAGGAGAGGTGGCACTGTTCTAATAGTGAGAAGGGGTAGTGAAGGTCTAATAGTGAGGAGGGGTGGTGCTGTTTTGATAGTAAGGAGGGGTGGTGCTGTTCTGATAGTGAGGAGGTGTGGTGCTGTTCTGATAGTGACAAGGGGTGGTGCTGTTCGTTTAGTTAGGAGGGGTGATGCTGTTCTGATAGTGTGGAGGGGTAGTGCTGTTCAAATAGTAAGGAGAGGTAGTGCTGTTCTGATAGCGAGGCGGGGTAGTGCTGTTCTGATGGTGAGCAGGGGTGGTGTTGTTCTGATAGTGAGGAGAGGTGGTGCTGTTCTGATAGTGAAATGACCAGTGCTGTTCTGATAGACAGTAGAGGTAGTGCTGTTCTGATAATGAAGAGGGGTGGTGCTGTTCTGATGATGAGGAGGGGTAGTGCTGTTCTGATAGTGAAACAACTAGTGCTGTTCTGATAGTGTGGAGGGGTGCTGCTGTTTTATAGTGAGGAGGGGTAGTGCTGTTCTGATGGTAAGGAGGGGTAGTGCTGTTCTGATAGTGAAGCGACTAGTGCTGTTCTGATAGTAAGGAAAGGTAGTGTTCTGATAGTCAAAAGACTAGTGCTGTTTTGATAGTGAGGAGGTGTAGTGCTGTTCTGATAGTGAGGAGGGGTAGTGCTGTTCTGATGGTGAGGAGGGGTGGTGCTCTTCTGATGGTGAGGAGGGCTAGTGCTGTTCTGATAGTGAGGAGGGGTAGTGCTGTTCTGATGGTGAGGAGGGGTGGTGCTCTTCTGATGGTGAGGAGGGCTAGTCCTGTTCTGATAGTGAAACGACTAGTGCTGTTCTGATGGTGAGGCGGGGTAGGGCTGTTCTGATATTTAAAAGACTAGTGCTTTTCTAAAAGTGAGGAGGTGTAGTGCTGTTTTGATAGTGTGGAGGGGTAGTACTGTTCTGATAGAAAGGAGGGGTGGTGCTGTTCTTATAGTGAGTAGGGGTAGTGCTGTTCTGATAGTGAGGAGGGGTAGTGCTGTTCTGATAGAAAGGAGGGGTGGTGCTGTTCTTATAGTGAGGAGGGGTAGTGCTGTTCTGATAGTGAGGAGGGGTAGTGCTGTTCTGATAGTGAGGAGGGGTAGTGCTGTTCTGATAGTGAGGAGCGGTAGTGCTGTTCTGATAGTGTGGAGGGTTAGTGATGTTCTGATAGTGTGGAGGGGTACTGCTGTTCTGATAGTAAGGAGGGGTGGTGCTGTTCTGATAGTGAGGAGAAGTAGTGCTGTTCTGATAGTGAAATGACTAGTGCTGTTCTGATAGTGAGGAGAGGTAGTGCTGTTCTGATTGTGAAACGACTAGTGCTGTTCTGATAGTGAGGAGGGGTGGTGCTATTCTGATAGTGAGGAGGGGTGGTGCTGTTCTGATAGTGTGGAGAGGAAGTGCTAATCTGATATGCTGATTGTGATGAGGGGTAGTGCTGTTCAGATATTGAGGAGGGGTAGTGCTGTTCTGATAGTAAGGAGGGGTAGTGCTGTTCTGATAGTAAGGAGGGGTGGTGCTGTTCTGATAGTGAGGAGGGGTGGTGCTGTTCTGATAGTGAGGAGGGGTGGTGCTGTTCTGATAGTGGAACGATTAATGCTGTTCTAAAAGTGAGGAGAGGTAGTGCTGTTCTGATGGTGAGGTGGGGTAGTGATGTTCTGATAGTGAAACGACTAGTGCTGTTCTGATAGTGAGATGGGGTGGTGCTGTTCTGATAGTGTGGAGGGGTTCTGCTGTTCTGATAGTGTGGAGGGGTGGTGCTGTTCTGATAGTGAGGAGGGGTAGTGCTGTTCTGATAGTGAGCAGGGGAACTGCTGTTTTGATAGAGAGAAGGGGTATTGCTGTTCTGAGAGTGTGGAGGGGTTGTGCTGTTCTGATAGTAAGGAGGGGTGGTGCTGTTCTGATAGTGAGGAGGGGTGGTGCTATTCTGATAGTGTGGAGGGGTAGTTCTGTTCTGATAGTGTAAAGGGGTAGTTCTGTTCTGATAGTGAGGAGTGGTGGTGCTGTTCTGATAGTGAAACGACTAGTGCTGTTCTTATAGTGAGAAGGGGTGGTGCTGTTCTGATAGTGAGATGGGGTGGTGCTGTTCTGATAGTGTGGAGGGGTGGTGCTGTTCTTATAGTGAGGAGGGGTAGTGCTGTTCTGATAGTGAGCAGGGGTAGTGCTGTTCTGATAGAGAGGAGGGGTATTGCTGTTCTGAGAGTGTGGAGGGGTAGTGCTGTTCTGATAGAAAGAAGGGTGGTGTTGTTCTGATAGTGAGGAGTGGTGGTGCTGTTCTGATAGTGAGGCGGGGTAGTGCTGTTCTGATAGTGAAACGACTAGTGCTGTTCTTATAGTGAGAAGGGGTGGTGCTCTTCTGATAGTGTGGAGGGGTGGTGCTGTTCTGATAGTGAGGAGGGGTGGTGCTGTTCTTATAGTGAGGAGGGGTAGTGCTGTTCTGATAGTGAGCAGGGGTAGTGCTGTTCTGATAGTGAGGAGGGGTGGTGCTGTTCTGATAGAAAGAAGGGGTGGTGCTGTTCTGATAGTGAGAAGGGGTGGTGCTGTTCTGATAGTGAGGAGGGGTGGTGCTGTTCTGATAGTGTGGAGGGGTAGTGCAGTTCTCATAGTGTGAAGGGGTAGTTCTGTTCTGATAGTGAGTAGTGGTGGTGGTGTTCTGATAGTGGAACGACTAGTGCTGTTCTGATAGTGAGGAGAGGTAGTGCTGTTCTGATGGTGAGGCGGGGTAGTGCTGTTCTGATAGTGTATCGACTAGTGCTGTTCTGATAGTGAGGAGGGGTGGTGCTGTTCTGGTAGTGTGGAGGGGTGGTGCTGTTCTGATGGTGAGGAGGGGTAGTGCTGTTCTGATAGTGTGGAGGTGTAATGCTGTTCTGATAGTAGGAAGGGGTGACGCTGTTTTGATAGTGAGGAGGGGTGGTGCTCTTATGATACTGAGGAGGGGTGGTGCTGTTCTGATAGTGTGGAGGGGTAGTGCAGTTCTGATAGTGAGGAGGGGTAGTGCTCTTCTGATAGTGAGGTGGGGTGGTGTTTTTTGCTGGTGAGGCGGGTTATTGCTGTTCTGATAGTGAAAAGACTAGTGCTATTCTGATAGTGAGGAGGGGTAGTGCTGTTCTGATAGTGAGGAGGGGTAGTGCTGTTCTGATAGTGAGGAGGGGTAGTGCTGTTCTGCTTGCTAAAATAAAGTGTCCCCCATTTATTGCAAATGAGTTTATCCTGAGTATTTTGTGTGATTTAAGACATATATAAATAAAATACACATCTGCTAACATAGCACATCTTATATATACATATATATATATATATATGTTAGACAAAAACTGTTATTTTTACTTAAAATATGAATATTGAATATACTTAAAATTGAATATTATTAAATATGCCATTCTGAAGGCCTTCTGAATTGATTTCAATTACTATTTTGTAATATCTTTCAAAATCTTTAAACTAATAAAAGTTAACAACATACATTTATAAATACAGTTTCTATCACACTTCAATTCATTTGTGTGTTGCTGAACTTTTGATGCCTTGCAGTGAGCATGAAGGACTGAAGTGAAGGGGACGAGTTTCAATCAGGACAGAGCAAATCTTTAACAGCTCCACGAACTGCTGTCTACAGTCTACTAGAGTTATTTAGTTCAGTGCTGCCATCTAGTGGACTGATAGAGAAACAAACACACACACACACACACACACACACACACACACACACACACACACACACACACACACACACACACAGAGGAAGTGAGTTTTAATAGAAATAAAGGGACTCATTGGTATCATTGATGTTAGTGTTGATGAGAACATCTTCAATGCATCTTGACCACGGAAATATAATCTCTACTGCTCTACATCTGTTCTGTATATTTATGTGACTTGTATTTATTTTAGAGGAGAAACAGTAGCGTCAGAGTAAAACCAGGAGAAATGTTCGGAACATCTCACCACCATTTTATTTAAACATATATTTAACTTTTCATTTTGTCCAAAAGGGGGCAGCAAGAATTTAAAAACTCTCTCTCTCTCTCTCTCTCTCTCTCTCTCTCTCTCGCTCTCTCTCTCTCTCTCTTTCTCTCTGTGTGTGTGTGTGTGTGTTTGTGTGTGTGTGTGTGTGTGTGTGTGTGTGTTTGACAGCTTCTATGGCACCCTTCACAGAACATAAGCCCCGCCCCCTTGCTGATGTCAGTAACAGTACATAGTGATGATGTCACTACACTGGCAGAACGTAATTGGCTGGATAGTAGCCTTCCACTCCTTCTTTTATTCCACGACACCACCCCTGGTCATCTTCATCCTCCACCTTCAGAAACTCTTCACCTTCACACACACACACACAAAACCTTCAAATGATTAAATCTATAATCCAGGAAGAGGTGTAGGCATGGCCAAATATAAAATAAGCATGGTCACCTGCTTTGAATGACAGCTCATCTTCACCTTCCCCTGTGTAAGTGTACAGAGCTCGGACATGCACTCCACCAATCATCACCCTGAGAGAGAGAGAGAGAGAGAGAGAGAGAGAGAGAGAGAGAGAGAAAATTTTTTTTGTCCTGCATTAAAGCGGTGTTTACACTGAGTTTACTTAATGAACTTTAGATTTAATCCTGGAATCGAACGTAACAGACTTTGGGGTGATTCACGTTGTATTTGAGGTTTCCACAGGAAGAGGCGGAGACTTATTGTGTTTTATCAGCTCAGGTGAAAAGCGAACTGTTTAAAACTACGGAATTGTTTTTAATGTATAAATATCCTTACTTTATAATCCTTTTATTTACAACCAACAATTGAGCAAAGATTTATCAGATCATCACATATTTTTCCACCTTTAATGTGAAATATCAGTCAACAACATTCAGGTACAAAAATAGAAGAAAAATCACAAACACATTGCATCCTGGTTGCATGAGTATACACACCCTTTAATGGGTCATGTGACTGTGCTTAGAATTAACCTTTACATTCAAACTACTTTTGGCAGGATAAGTGATTTAATCCTCTGGCCTGGGTGGGCTGTGATTGGTGGCCTAATGAGGTGAAAGCAGCCACTGCATTTAAAGACCCTTGTTTTGGTGCGTGGTGACATAGAGGATAAATTCCATGCTGTTCCTGTTGGCATTTAGGTATAAATTTATCCTGTTGACAGTGTAATGGTGTAAATGACAACTTAATATATATTATCTATAGTTTAATTGAAGCGGAGCTGGCAACACAAGTGTGGTACAAGTTGTGTTAGAGTTCACACTTGTTGTGAGTGGCCATACAGCTGCGCCTTTGTTTATCCTAAGTAAAGACCTCTCTTTTTTATTTATTTATTTAGAAGAGGCTCTGTGATGATGACACTGCTGGTTTACTTGCAGGCATCGCTGCTGCTTTGTTAGCGACGTTACTGCTCTTTGGCTCATAGACACTGATGCTGCTTTGCTTCTGATTTGACTGCTGCTCAGGCCGTTGGGTTGGGAGCTACGAGCCTTGTGACTGCAAGTTTTTCTTTTATTTAATTTGGATTGTTTTAGATACATTCCCCTGGGCCTTGTTTTGTTTATATTTTGCAGTGGATTGTTCTTGGCAGCGATTTTGGTTCTTGTTGTAAATGTAAATCATTATTTTTCTGTCTGATTTGTTATGAGCTGGTTATTGGTTGATTTTATTTTTCTAGTTTTCTTCGACTTTACCACAGAATTTTTGTGTTAATTGTTATTGTAACATCTCTTTCACATGCGCATCTTTAGGAGTCGTGAGGGTGTAGGGTTGAAAACGAAAGGCCGGCTGTTTAATTTGAGAGAATGTTACACAGTGTGAATTAACTTACCAGTGTTTCTTTACGGAAAGTATTTCCCTGTCACTCCACCAGGGTGGTGTAGTCGGATTAAATTAATTGGAGCCCTGTGTTTCACAATTACGGTTCTTGCACCTCATAGTGTTTAAAAGTAAGTATACGTTATTGTCATGTGGGAAACGGAGGCGGAAGCCGGAGTAACAGCAAACAAAACTTTATTGAACACAAAGGCAGAGCCAAACCAAATACCTGCTCACAGGGATAATCCGGATAACGGAGTCTGGGGAAAAGAAATAATCCGGTGGTGCGCCCACAGCACGGCCCACAATAGTTAAACGTCCGCTGAGTACGGAAGGTACAATCCCAGCTGCGTCTGGAAAGAGACGCGGTCGACACGACGAGAGAGAGAGGGAGAGAGTCCGAGTCGAACGGTACGTATTGGGGATAAGCTTACGCGAAACCACATCAACACAAACGCACAGGAACACACATGAACGGGCATGAGCGTACAAAAACTGACGGGGAGTGTGGGTGAATGAGCAGTTTATATTGGAGCTGGGAGTGAGTGAATAACCAGCTTCAGGTGTGCATGCTTGATGCTGAGAGCTAAGAAGCATGCGGAGGCCACTGAAAGGGGGCGTGGCAGGCAGATTCCTGCCTCCCAAAGGGGCGGCACCGGACGCCCCAACCCATCAACCGCCAGGCGGGCCAGGGCACTCGGAGGAGGGCCCCACCAACCTCCCAGGGCCAAAGGGGACCCAGCTGGAACTGCCACGGAGCCAGGAACAGCCAGGAAAGGCGAAGAGACCACTCCTGCGGAAAACAGGAACGAGACAACGACCCCAGCAGGGTCCCTTAACAGAGCACAGCCCAACTTGGAGACAAGGATCGGGGCGAAGTCCTCAGTGCCGACCGGAGGCGGGGAGACGGCCCTCATGTAGACCAGGAGCGTAATGATGCCCCCAGTAAGGACCTGAGGTGGGACGACGCACCCAGCGGACCTGAGGTGGGATGACGCCCACCACGGAGGCCCAGAACTGAAAAACGGCCCTGGCGACGACCCCTCGGCGGAGACCTGGAAGGGGTGACGCCCATGGCGGAGACCTGGAGCAAAGCGATGCCCTTAGCAGAGACCTGGAGCGGTGCGAGGCCCTTCGGCGGAGACAGGAGGCGGAGAGACGACCCCCCTGAAGACCTGGAGCAGAGCGACGCCCTCGGCGGAGACAGAAGGTGGAGAGACGGCCCCCTCTGGAGACCTGGAGCGGAGCGACGCCCTCGGCGGAGGCCGGATGTGGGGAAACGTCCACCACTGAGACCTGGAGTGGGTTGACGCCACCCCGAGATGCCTGGAACAGAGCCGCTTCCACCTCGGAGACCCGGACTGGCATGGCGACCCTGGTGATGAACGGAGGCTGAGCGATGACCACCCCGGTGGCCTGGAACAGATCGACGTTACCCAGTGTAACCCCTTTAAATTGAACATTACCTTCTTGTGTAAATTAACTCTGCTAGACCCTTTTTGATCTGTACGTTACCAAAGACACTCATGTAATTGGTGCAGTACTGTTTCCGTGCCATTAGAGGGCAGTTGACTTTAGTGTAAAGAGTGAACTGGTTGCTTTTAGTGCAGCCGAAGAAGCTAGCTGGATATGCAGCATGAGGTCAGAGTGATGTTCCAGAAAAATCACTTAATCTTGCATTTTTTTTATATTGAATGTGTTAATCCTCTACTTGATGATGTTATAAATTATTCAGGTTGGAAATGCATTCCAGTTTTGCTGAAAAGATCTGATTTTTTCGGTTGTTTCGGTGAGTTTGTTTGTTTATTAAATATTTTAGTTAATCTGATATCAATCCTTCTCTATATGTGTACTAGAACCCAATTAGAGTTACCGATGAGGTTTGAGAAGTGTTTTATATATATTAAGAAAGCTAAATTTGTGAACAAAGCTAATAAGTATGTATTGGTTAAATGATTTTATCATTTATGAGTATGTTCATGAAAATGGGTGGGAAGAAAGATGTTATGACAATTTTGTCACACATTTGTACACTTTAAGCTGTTTACATGTTCGCATTGTCATACATTGAGTTTATATTTGTACTAGTGGATATTTTATGTAGCTTATGGTAAATATCTGTTTTTGAATGTTAAAATTAAAAGATCTGCTTAATGTTACTGCATTATTTTGTGCAGATTGGGTTTTATATTTGGAGTCTGATTCTGCATCGTGATCTACTTTTGATTGGCGAGCCAGAGCCTAGTGACCTACACATATGGAGTGAACTTACACCCCCCTGTGGATTTACGGGATACCACAGGTAAGATTCGATCTCACACACTCTGTACACACTACCCGGGTAGAGAAAGAAAAATCAACACAAAAAACCCTTTTACACCATTTACGGTTGAGAAATATATTTACACCTACAGGATACAAGAGACTTTGGGACATTTTACTGTATTTTATTTCATTTATTTTATTTTATCTTTATTCTATCTTGTTCAATGTCAAGCCCCCTTCCTCTCACTTCATTGTGTTATTTTCTAAGTTTTCTTTTTTTTTAAATTGCAATTAAAGTGCCGGCTGTTAAATTTCATTCATAACTGGGCTCAGTGTTATTTTATCCTCCTAGAGTCGAACCTAAATTACTTGTGAACTATTGAGTATAAATTCATTTACTATTCATTGTACAGTGTTACAGTATTTACACCAGGAAGGTCTGGAACGAAGCCTCATCACCCACGGCGACCTGGAGTGAAGAGATAACCCAGGTGACTATCAGAGGCAGGGCAGAGCACTCAATGGGCTTACTGGCTGGAAGACCGGAGATGGAGTGACCCCCCTGACTAAGCACAGAGGTCGCGTGATGACCTCTAGAGGGTTCATCGGTGCAATGTCACCCTCCAGGGAGCTCAGGAGTGACCTGTCTTCGTCCAGGGAGCTTGGAGGCAGGATGTCGCCGCGAGAGGAGTTTGGGAGCGAGACGTTGCGTGGGGGGAGCTCTGTGACGTGAATTCATCTCCTTAGTGCTCATGGGGCTAGCCGTCACCTTTTGGGAGACTGTGGGGCGAGCTGTCGCCTTAAGATGAGGGAGCGGTTCGACGTCCCTTTCACAGTCCCGGAGCTGAGGTGAGTGCTCTGGGGACCCCTTGGGTGAAGAGGAGGTCTGTGATGTAGCGTTGCCTTTAGAGTGCTCGTGGGGCGAGCTGTCACCTCTTGGGAGACTGTGGGGCGAGCCGTCGTCTTCGGATGAAGCCCTGGGGTGAAGGGTCGACGTCCCTTTCGCAGTCTCAGAGGTGAGTTGTGTGCTCCGCGATCCCATTGGACGAAGAGGTGTTCTCGAGGATGCGTTGGCGTGGAACCGGGCTCTTCTTGGGATGCTGGAACAGAGCTGAACTTTCCTGGGAGTCCTGGGACGGAACCGAGCTCTCCTCGGGAATCGGGAGCGAAGAGGAGCTCTCGTCAGGGACCGTGAGCGAAGCCGAGCTCTCATCAGGGACCTGGAGCGAAGCCAAGCTCTCATCAGGGACCTGGAGCGAAGAGGAGCTCTCCTGGAAGCCTAGGAGCAGAGAGGGAGACACCTTGAAGCCTAGGAGTGAAGAGGAGCTCGCCTGGGGACCCTGGAGAGGAGAGGAGCTCGCTGGGAGGTGCTGAGACGAAGCCGAGTTCCTTTCTGGACTCTGGAGCTGAACCGAGTCCTCGGGGACTCTCTGGAGTGGAACCGAGCTGGCACTCTCAGGGACAGAGCGGAGCTCATAGGGTCGCTCAGGGACAGAGAGGAGCTCACAGGGTCGCTCACGGACAGAGAGGAGCCCGTGGTGGCGACCTGGAGAGAAGTGGAGCTCTCTTTGAGGGCCTGGAGCAAGGCGGCGCTCTCCTGGAGGGCCTGGAGAGAGGCGGAGATCTCTGGGAAATCCTGGGACGGAGCCAAGCTCTCTTGGAGGTCCTGGGACAGAGCCGAGCATTCACTGAGGTCCTGGGATGGAGCCGAGGACTCACGGAGGTCCTGGGGCCAAACGGGACTCTCTTTGGGACATAGGAATGGAGAGGAACTCTCAGGCCGCTCTGGAACAGAGAGGAGCTCTCGGGGCCGCTCTGGAATGGAGAGGAGCTCTTTGTGGACACCTAGAACGGAGCTGTCCTGGAGGACCAGGAACGGAGCTAAGGCTTCCTGGAGGACCTGGAATGGAGCCAGGCCTTTATGGAGGTCTTGGGGCAGGGCGGAGATCCCCTGGAGGACCTGGGGCGGAGCGGTCCTGAAGGGCCTGGAGCAGGGCGGAGATCTCCGGGAGGTCATGGGGCGGAGCGGAGCTCTCCAGGAAACTCTGGTGCGGAACGGTGCTCTCGGAAGCGGGGAAGAGGTGATCGAGATCCGCTGTGAGTATCCCGAGTTTCCTGGTTGGAAGCTGAATGAACCTGGCGCATGAGCTGAACTCGCCTCCAGTCGTGCGCCACAACTCACTGGCAAGAGAAAGAGGTTCTCCAGACAGCAGAGAAATGTGGGGCGCGATTTTTGCTCTTTTCATCGGGGAGCTGGACGAATTCAACTCCATGTACCGATTCACACTCCGTAAAAATGTATTCCATTCAGCGCTGCCGCCGGAGAAGCGAGCCGGGAAATCTATTACGAAACCGCAGTGGATTTCCGGGTTTTCCCGGGGGCGGAGCTTAGTGGTCACTTCATCGCAGCAGTACAAATCCTGCCTCCGAAATTCGGATCGCGCCGGGACCACTGTGGTAATCTGATCATGTCCTTTCTTTCTCTCTTTTTTTTTTTTCGCCCTTCTTTTCAGTCCTTGTAGTCCTATTCAGGGGTCGGTTATTCTGTCATGCGTGAAACAGAGGTTGAAGCCGGAGTAACAGCAAACAAAACTTTATTGAACACAAAGGCAGAGCCAAACCAAATACCAGCGCTCGCAGGGATAATCCGGATAACGGAGTCTGGGGAAAAGGAATAATCCGGTGGTGCGCCCACAGCGCGGCCCACAACAGTTCAACGTCCGCGGAGTACGGAAGGTACAATCCCGGAGAGAGAGGGAGAGAGTCCGAGTCGAACGGTACGTATCGGGGATAAGTTTACGCGAAACCACATCAACACGAACGCACAGGAACACACATGAACGGGCATGAGCGTGCAAAAACCGACGGGGAGTGTGGGTGAATGAGCAGTTTATATTGGAGCTGGGAGTGAGTGAATAACCAGCTCCAGCTGTGCATGCTTGACGCTGAGAGCTAAGGAGCATGCGGAGGCCACTGAAGGGGGCGTGGCAGGCAGATTCCTAAAAGTTATACTGTCATTAGTGAAGCGTTTCCGATTTACTCCAAAACCTTCAGTATGGTATTGATGCAGGGTGATGGTAGCAACTTTCTGTGGGACTGTGGCCACTGCTGTGGGGACATGGGACAGGAATTATGACTACAAAAGTAGCTCAGTGGGACAACTCGTCAGAAGGTCATGTGTACAAAGCTGCAAATTTTATTGAAGAGTACTGAGTGCTGATTTACAAGCAAACAGTGTTTTCACTGGTTCAGGTTATTGTTACTATTGAAGATTCCAAATATGCTTGCTAAGCTCTTTCTGGCCCATTCCATGTAAAATTTAATTTTGTGAAATTACTGAGTAAATGGAAATTAAAAACATGCAATCATTTGCAAGTCTCATAAACCCACATATTTTTCATAATAGAACATAAAAAACATATTAAATGTTAAAACTAAAGAAATTTACTATTTTAAGAAAAGAATCTGGTCATTTTGAATTTGCTGTCTGTATGTTATTAAATGTTAATATTAAATGTTATTAAACAGAAACATTTTGAAAAACATTGTGTAACTAATGAGGGTAATTGCAGGTCAGTGAGATGTTGGGTATAAATAGTGTTTTAGAGAGGCAGAGTCTCTCAGAAGTAAAAAAGGGTGGAAAGACTGTGTCTACAAACTGTGGAACAATTTCAGAATAATGTTCAACATTAGATATTCACCTGTTTTACAATTTAATCATTTACTCTACATGTACTGGGCATGTCAGAATCTGGAGAAATCTCTGTGCACAAGGGACAAGGGGAAAAATCTATATTTTATGCCCATGATCTTTGGGCCCTCAGGGGCCACTGCATTTAAAACTGTCATGATTCTGTAATGAAAATCACTGCATGTGATCATCAACACCTCCAGAAATCATTATATGTGAACACAGTTCTCCATGTCATTGCCACAAATGGGGCCAAAAGTTCATTTATAATGTACTGTATAATGTAACGTTATTTACAGGTTTCAGAGCAACAACTGCTTCCATCAAGAAAATGTCTATTTCAGGGACGGTCTTGTGTGTATATAAGCAAGGCAATGCTAACTGCATACTGCATCCATTACAATAGCATGAGTTTGTAGTTGAAGAGTCTGGGTGCTGAATTATGCTGTCTGCAGTCTAGACCTTTCATTATCTGAAAATATTTGGTTCAAAATGAAATTGTTAAATACAAAAATTAAAGCCGGAACTGTTGAGCAGCTGGAATCCTGTATCAGACACATATGGAATGCTTCAAAGTGGCAAACATGTTCTAAAAGTTTTAACAACTTTTTTTGAGACTTGTTGCAGTCATCAAATTAAAAACAGAAAAAAAGAGAAATGCTATTTTCTTAAAATGGTAAAAATATCAATTTAAACATAACGTATGTTTTCTATGTTTAATTGTGAATAGAATATGCATTTATAAAGGGTCCCCTGGTGGTCTAGTGGTTAGGATGCGGTGCTCTCACCGCTGCAGACCGGGTTCGATCCCCGGTCAGGGAACCAACCCCAGCCACTTTCAGTGCCAGTCCCAAGCCCGGATAAATTGGGGAGGGTTGTGTTAGGACGGGCATCCAGCGTTAAAAAAAATGTGCCAAATCAAACATGCGGCGAATCCGCTGTGGCGCCCCCTAACGGGAGAAGCCGAAAGAAAGTTTTTAGAATATGCATTTATAAAACTGATCATTGCATTCTGATTTTATTTACATTTTACTTTTCTTCAGAGCATCAGTGACCATTCCAACCAGGGACCAGGAACCAGGAAAGGGGCTTTGTTTATTTTTACCTGAATGATGTTGGGATTTTATAGCAGGTGCAAAATAATTTCATTCCTGCATCTGTAAAGTATTCGATAATGATGATGATGATGATGATGATGATCATCTTACCCTTTTCTCTCCTCAGTCTGTGGTCTTGGTTTTTTGACATGTTTCTGTTTTTTACATGGTGGAACCCACTCCTACACACACACACAAACACGCACACACACGCACACGCACACACACATACACGTTACATGCCTTATATTCAAGCCTCCAGTCACAGGTATGTATGAATGGGGTTACTTTAATATGTTGTATAAGTAACATACACACACACACACACACACACACACTCATACACATACCTGCAGTGTGGGCCAGTGTGTGTTCATTCCTGGACCGTAGTTGTTTTTCCACCACTGTAAATCTTCCTGCTCATTGATGGACATGAGAGTGTGTAACAGATCACTGTACACAGCCTTTACACTGAAACACACACAAACACAAAGATAGCGTGTGTGTGTGTGTGTGTGTGTGTGTGTGTGTGTGTATGTGTGTTTGTGTGTGTGTCCTGCTTTATACACCAACTCTCATTACCTTGGAATGTGATTGTTCAGGAGCTGATGATTAGGTTTTTATAATCGAAGTTCTACATTTACCAATCACAGGTTTTTATAAATGTGTTTATGCACACACACACACACACACACACACACACACTGTTTTAAGTTACCTGTGATTGTTAGTGATGTCCAAGTGTGTGTGTATGGACAACAGAGTGTTCTTCAGAAAGCTGATCCTCTTCCTCTCCTGCTCCTGTGATTGGTCAAACACTGACTCCATTTCCTCCATGTAGCGTGGAGTATAACCAATTACATCATCCAGAACCTTCAAGTAGTGTTCACGTGCCTGTATCAACAAACATCATCATTATCATTGCTTTGACAAATGGAAATACAAACAGAAAATAATGACTTGTACATTTTGTAAACCCATATTTTATTCACAGTAGAACATGAAAAACATTTACATTTTAAAGGGAAAAAATAAGGTCATTTTGAATTTGATGGTTGTTACACGTCTCAAAGTTGAATATTGGATGGCCATGATCTTCCATGACTGCATTTAAAACAGTCATGATTCTGTAATAAAAATCACTGCATGAGATCATTAACGAAAAAACCAGTGCAGACAGACAACACAACACAGTGTGGGACAAATACACAAAACACACAATAGCACTGAGCAGTAAACCTGGTGTATTATATGATTATACAGAAATGTAGAAGAGAGAACAATAAACAAGTGTGTGTTTGTAAACATAAACACAATGAAGTGCAGAAACAGCAGCAGCAGCAGCAGTCAAGAGGCGCAGAACAGCATGGAACAGTATCATATCATTGCATATTAATATAATATAATGGTGGAATGGATTTAGATGAGTATTGAGTGTGTTTTATGTTCAGGTTGTACAGTTTTGTGTGTGTGTGTGTGTGTGTGTGTGTGTGTGTGTGTGTGTGTGTGTGTGAGTTTTAGTTCAGTTCTGTGTTGAGTCTGATGGCTTAAGGGGAAAAACTGTTAGACAGTCTGGATGTGAGGCCTGAATGCTCCGGGGGGTGGTGGTGGGGGGGGTTCCACAATGCTGTGTGCTTTGCGGATGCAGCGTGTGGTGTAAATGTCCATGATAGAGGGGAGAGAGACTCTGATGATCTTCTCAGCTGTCCTCACTATCCTCTGTAGGGTCTTGCGATCCAAGACGGTGCAGTTCCCAAACCAGGCAGTGATGCAGCTGCTCAAGATGCTCTTAATAGTCCCTCTGTAGAATGTGGTCAGGATGGGGGAAGGGAGATGGGCTTTCCTCAGCCTTCTCAGCAAATAGAGACGCTGCTGGGCTTTCTTGTTGATGGAGCTGGTGTTGAGTGACCAGGTGAGGTTATCTGCCAAGTGAACACCAAGGAATTTGGTGCTCTTCACAATCTCAATGGAGGATCCATGGATGAAATGCACACCTTTCCTCTGTCTACTCAGAAAGTAGAGAAACTGCTTTACTTTTGGTGATCAAGCTGGTGCTGAGTGACCAGGTGTTCTCCAAGGAATTTTGTGCTCTTGATCTCCATGGAGGATCCATTAATGATCAGTGGAGAATAGCTGCTCTGTGCTCCCCTGAAGTCCACAATCATCTCTTTAGTTATTTCAATGTTCATAGACTGGTTGTTGCTCTACACCAGGCTGTTTACTGTTGCACCTCCTCTTTGTAAGCTGACTCGTTGTTCTTGCTGATGGGACCCACCACGGTCGTGTCATTGGTGAACATGATGATGTGATTTGAGCTGTGCATTGCTACACAGTCGTCAGTCAGCAGAGTGGACAGCAGTGGACCGAGCACACCCACCGAGGGCCCCAGTGCTCAGTGTGGTGGTGCCGAAGATGCTCTTCCTGATCCACAATGACTGAGGTCTCCCAGTCAGGCAGTCTAGGATCCAGTCCCATAGGGAGGAGTTCAGGCCCAGTAGGTTTAACTTCTCATTCAGGAGCTGAGTGACGATTGTGTTAAATGTTGAGCTAAAGTCTATGATTAGCATTTGTACGTATGTGTCCTTTTTGTCCAGGTGGGTGAGGGCCAGATTGAGGGTCATGGTGATGACATCGTCTGTGGAACGGTTTGGACGATATTCAAACTGCATGGGGTCCAGTGAGGGTGGAAGATGGATCTTGATGTGTCTCATGATGAGCCTCTCGAAGCACTTCATCATGATGGGTGTGAGTGCGACAGGATGATAGTCATTGTGGCAGGTGTCTGTAGACTTCTTCGGCATGCAAACGATGGTTGTTGTTTTGCGGCATATAGGCACAATGGCACTGCTCAGAGAGATATTAAACATGTCGGGGAAGACATCCTTTAGCTGTTCTGCACACTTACTGAGCACTCTGCCAGAAACTTTGTCTGGTCCAGCAGACTTCCGTAAGTTAACTCTGCATAGAGTTTTCCTCACTTCAGCTGTGGATAGACAGATAGAGTACCTGGTCAGTGGGAGGAGGGATGGTCTTCCTCGCGTCCACATTGTTCTGCACCTCAAACTGGGCGTAGAAGTTGTTAAGCGCATCTGGAAGGGAGACGACGCAGTCACAAGCAAGTGATGTGGTCCTCTAGTTAGTGATCGCCTGGATGCCCTGCCACATGCGCCGGGTGTCTCGGCTGTCCTGGAAGTGTCTGTGGATTCTCCTGACATGTTGGTGCTTCGCCTCTCTGATAGCATGGACAGTTTGGCCCTTGCTGTTCTCAAGGCCGTTTTGTCCCCTGCTCTGAAGAAGGAGTCTCTAGGTTTTAGCAGCACAAGCACTTTTGCACCCTAGTGATGGTCTTGTAGATGGTCACATCATCAACACATTTGCTGATGTAGCTGGTCACTGATGTGAACTCCTCTAAGTTGATTGCCATTGCCATTCGTCGCCATTGGTTGCAGCCTTCCTAAACATGTCCCAGTCAGTGCACTCAAAACACTCCTGGAGAGCAGAGGTACCTCCTGCTGGCCAGGTTTTCACCTCTTTCAGAACCGGTTTAGAGCGTCTGACGAGCGGTCTGTATGCTGGAATTAACAAAACAGTGATGTGGTCTGAGTAGCCAAGATTTGTGTCGCGGCTCCACATGATACACATCAGGGATGTTTGTGTAAACATGATCCAGCATGTTCGCTCCTCTCTTTGCAAATTCCACATGCTGATGGATTTTAGGGAGCACAGTCCTGAGATTCACATGGTTAAAATGTTTGGCGATGATAAACAATCTGTTGGGGTGAAAATTCTGCAGGTCGCTAATAGCTCCATTGACCTCACACAGTGCCTCCATAGCATTAGCGCTGGGGTGAAATGTACACTCTGAAAATTAAAGCACGGGTGAATTCCTGTGGTAAATAAAATGGCCTGCATCTTCCCGGCTATTGTTAGCCTTTAGCCTTGCACGGACACCGTCTACTTGCTGCACTTCCCCTTCCTTCAGCAGTGCTTCCGATGTCCCCTCTCCTGGCCACCGGCATCAGGGGACACTGAGGACTGTGGACCTGGTCTTTGTAGCCGAGGTCGCAGCAAGATGAGGTCGCAAAAGTTATTAAGTACATCCTCATGCAAATTGGTTGTTGCATGATTTCTGTAACGTAACAGCATCTGGCGGTTGTATACATGAACACAGCTGTCTCCAGTGTCCATGTATTGCATCCTACTGCCGTTCTGCCATCTTGAATAACAACATTCCTCTTCCAAAACATCAGCAGCTGGTCTCCTCAGTTCCAAAAATTTTAACATTGTTGTTAAAAGAAGACTTGATGCTACACAGTGGTAAACATGGAAGTGTCCCAACTTTTTTGAGACAAGTCAAATCAAGTCAACTAGGCTTTATTGTCAATTCAACGGTATACAGTGCAGTCAACATAAAATAACAAAAGGGAACAGAAGGAACACAGAAGTACACATAACTCTAAACTAATAACACAAGTGCAAAAAATAGGAAAAGAAAACAAAAGAAAGAAGACAAGAGACATCAGGAGACAAGGAAAACCAGTTACACAGTAGTGCTGCCCAGTAAGTAGGTTGTGCATAAAAAAACGTCCATGTGTTGCTTCCATCAAATTTTAAATGGTTCAAAATTTGATACATTTTCTATGTTCTACTATATAAATAAAATATGGATTTAAGATTTCACAAATCATTGAATACTGTTTTATTTACATTTTACACAGTGTTCTAAGTGTTTTAGAATTGGGGTTTTTGTGTGTGTCTGTTGTGTGTGTCTGTTGCGTGTGTGTGTGCATATATCTCACCTGGTCTCGGTGCGCTCCTGCAGTCATTTTGGCCAGCTGGATTTTGTTGAGTGTGTGTTCTTTTTGGTTGATGTTGTTTTTGGCTTTAATTTCTTTATTCAACACACTCTGCTCCTTCTGACACGATTTATGATAGGCCTGTCTCGCTTTCTCCAACTACACACACACACACACACACACACACACACACACACACACACACACACACACACACACACCCCAGCACATTAGCATTTCTTGCACTTCCAGATTTTTTCCCTAATAGAACATGAACATTTTAAAGTTGTGTCCTAACTGCTTGTTGTTCTAGTTCACTCCTATGATTTATTTATGATTTTTGGGGTGTAGGGGTGTGTTTCTTTCTAGGAGTATGTTATAATTACTGAACAATTTATAGAACACATTAAACTCATTAATTAGGTTTTTCTAATAAAGGACAGATGAGAGCTGTTTCAATTGTACTTTTACAGCATTTAGCAGACATCCAGAGTTTTATCCAGAGGATCAATGCTAGATTTATTTCTCACACATTACAGGAGATTCCAATGTCCTACAGCATCCTAAAAACACACTAAACACACATCTCGTCTTTGGGGCGGGGTCGCAGTGCATCTGATGTTCTTACCTTCTTGAGTTTTTTGATCCAGGGTTTCTGTGCACGTGCAAACTCTCGCTTCAGCTTATGTGACTCTCGAAACCCACAAAACATTTTTCTCTGAAATGCATCCTTCTTCCAGGAACGAATATTCTGTCCGTCCTCTGAAACAAGGGCGTGAGAGATAGATGTGTGCAGAATGGAGAGACGCTCAGCAGAGGAGAAAAAACATTGCCATGCCCTCAGGAGAGAACCATACATCGGTCCTGAAAGAAAAACAATCGATAGATAGATAGATAGATAGATAGATAGATAGATAGATAGATAGATAGATAGATAGATAGATAGATAGAATAATGTGTAGATTAAAAAATTACAAAAACTGAAATATCACATCCATAAGCATTCAAACCCTTTACAATAACCCTTGAAAATGATCTCTAATTTCTCTGGATCATTACTGAGATGTTTCTACTCACTGATTCTCTCCTGTGTCTTACATTTTCACATTTACATCTGTAAAACAAAAATAGTGAAAATATCCAGATAAACTGTGCTACTCCTACTCTACTCAATGCCTAAATTAAATGCTGAATCTACAGCATACAGGAATTCAATAACCAGCGCAGCTTTTAAATTCTCTCCCCTTAAAAGCTGCTTTGGGAGAATGTCCCTGTAAAAACGGAACTGATTTAAATCGACGTGAATTAAATAGGATTGAAATTTAGACACAACTCAGCAGCTAGATGGATGGTTTCAGAAATCAACCAAAATTCCAACCATCTTGGTGTTGTAATGAGCACACCATTCTAGTTTCATCATTGTAATGAGATGGCATCTGGGAACTGGTTTTTTATAAAGTTCTCTGTTGTGTTGCTGCTCCACATGAACAGAATAGCAAAGCCTAACCCTATGGACTACTGAGAAACCAGGTAACTGATTTAAGGCTGCAGGTGCTTTGACCAGGACTGAAATCAAGTCTTCATTATCAAAACATTCTATAATCCTTGGCCCTGGTCTCTTGTGAAAAATTTGTCTGTTCACAGTCTCTGTAGGAAGTGGAGGTCTCTACACGATTCTATGAGTTGCTCCACCTCCTCTCTGAATCATTAGTTATGCTGATTAGACCCATAACTCTAGTGTCATCAGAAGCCTGATAAGATGAGTGTACTTTGCAGCACAGTCATGAGTCAGTAGTGTGAACAGCAGTAAACTGAGCACACAGCTCAGGATATCATCAACGTTCAGTGTGGTGGTGCTGGAGGTGGAGTTTCTGATCCATGCTGACTTAGGTCTACAATATTAAAGGTTCAGAATGCTCAAAGCACTTTATTACCACTCAGTGCTCACTTGGTGCTACTCAGCAGAGTCCCTGCTTATCTTTAAGCAACGGTTGAAGACCTAGCTCCTTATAAAAAAGGTTAAATTAGCACTTACCAAGTTTGCTTTGTAAAAATCAGGAGTTATAGTTTACTTTAAATTAAGATGTAAAAATAAGAGTACCAGTGTATATTTATTTATTGCTAGAGACTTAGAGCATTTTTGTATGTCGCTCTGGACACGGACATCTGCTAAATGCCATAAATATAAATGTAAATGTACTCAGATGAGGATAGGCTGACTCTTAAGTCTGGTTCCTCTAAAGGTGTCTGCCTTATACCAATCTTTGGGAGTCTTTCCCTTTCCTTCCTTTTTCCTTTACCACAGTCGCCACCGGCTTGATCATTAGGAATATACTTATAAGGAACAATTTTTTTTATTCTTTATTACCTCACTATCTGTTTAAAGCTGCTTTGTGACAATGTCCATGTACCTAAATTCCTCCACCTTTTCCACCTCTTCACCTTGCAATCGCACTCCTCCATTGCCCTCCCTCTTATTCACACACATGTACGCTGTCTTACTTCTACTGACTTTCATTCCCTTTCTTTCCAGCATGTACCTCCATCTCTCCAGGCTCTTCTCCACCTGTAACCTACTCTCTGGATTTCTTCATCTTAATTCATAATAGGTTCTGGGTCCATGGGGTCATCGGGGGCATAGTTTCTTGACATGGCATCTGCTTTTCCATTCTTGGAGCCTGGATGATAGTTGATACTGTTGTGAAATGGGTGAAAAAAAAAGCCCATCTGGACTGAGAGGGATTAAGGCATTTTGCTTTCCGAAGGTATTGGAGGTTCTTGTGATCAGTGATCACTGTAAACTGATGCGTCGCCCCCTCCAACCAGTGCCACCACTCTTCTAGAGCCAGTTTGAGATCCAGAAGTTCTCAATTACTGCAGGGTTGCAGATGTGGGGGGTTACCCGTATGTTGGAATAGTGCATCCCCTTCGCCTGTGGAGGAGGTGTTCACCTCCACAATGAATGGGAAATGGGGATCCAGGTGTCATAGGAGAGGGGCGGTACTGAACCTCTGTTTGAGCTTTATGAAGGCCTCCTCAGCCTCTTGCTTCCAGACAACGGTTTTGGCCTTACCCTTCAGGAGTGAGGTGAGCAGGGCAGTGACCAAACTGAAATTATGAATAAACATCCGATAAAAATTAGAGAATCCCAGAAAAAAGAAGAAGCTGGAAGCCACTGGAGAAAAGAATGGTGTGATGAAGCCCTGTATTAAGGTCTCCATAGCTGCACACTCTCGGACAGACAGTGGGTAGACTTGACAATTTGGCAGCTTGGCCAAAGGGTCTCTCTCACTGGCCAGCTGGAGGCGCTCTAGACATCCTTGGGAGATTAATTTTCATGAGAAGCCCATATCTAAAAGTGCTGAAATTAGAAGTGATAATGTGGTGGTGATGATTTTGACAGGTAATTTTGATAAGTGGATGATCTCGGGCAGGGCACTGGCGGATAAAGTGACCGGGATCACCACAATATAGGCATGCCCCTGCCGCTGGGCGGTGCTCTCTCTCTCTTCTCTATAGTCGTTGTGTAGCGAACTGCATTGGTTCTGGTTCTGGGATAGAAGGGAGAGTGGGGCGGAGTGATGGTTCAGCCTCACGGTATTGACAGGTGCCTAGCCGTTGGGAGATGCACATGGCTCGCTGGATGAATGCCTCTAGTCATATATTGCCAGAGCCATGACAGTTATCTTCTGGTTCTCCCTTTTAGTAATGCTGCCACAGCGAGTCTTGCTGGAGTCCCAACTGCACAGTGTCCTTAAATTTCATACAACAAATAAGAACACATAATAATCCATATCCTTCTCTTCTCTCTCTCTCTCTCTCTCTCTCTCTCTCTCTCTCTCTCTCTCTCCCTCTCTCTCTGGGTTGAGTTTAACATGCTCCTGAGGTTCCAATGATCAATTCAATTCAATTCATTTTCATTTGTATAGCGCTTTTAACAATGAACATTGTCTATTTATAGGTGTAAGCTTGTCCCTGATGAACAAGCCAGTGGTGACTGTGGCAAGGAAAAACTACCCAAGATTGCACAAGGAACAAACCTTGAGAGGAACCAGATTTAGGAGAGAACGTTATCCTCATCTGGGTTGCACCGAATGTCCAATTATAGCAGATATATGATGTTGCGGGGTACAGTGATGGTGATCAGAAGCGAAATGTAGTCCTGAGTTCTAGTGATCACTGTTCCTAATTGCACCTAATTGCACCTAATTGAGAATCTGAGCCTACTGGGCCTGAACACCTCCCTCTGTAACTGGATCCTGAACTTCCTGACTGCGAGACCTCAGTCAGTCCGGATCGGAAAACAGCATCTCCAGCATCACCACACTGAGCACGGGGGACCTCAGGGCTGTGTGCTTAGCTCCCTGCTGTTCACTCTGCTGACTTACAACTGTGTAGCAATGCACAGCTTAAAAAAAATCAAGTTCTCCAATGATACGACAGTGGTGGGTTTAATCAGCAAGAACAATGAGTCAGCATACAGAGAGGAGGTGCAACGGTTAACAGCCTGGTGTGAAGGGAATAACCTGTCTCTGAACGTTGACAAAACTAAAGAGAGAGTTGTTGACTTCAGGAGAACACAGAGCAACTATTCTCCACTGATCATCGATGGATCCTCAGTGGGGATCATCAAGAGCACCAAATTCCTTGGTGTTCACTTGACGTATAACCTCACCTGGTCACTCAACACCAGCTCCATCAACAAAAAATCCCAGCAGCGTCTCTATTTCCTGAGAAGGCTGAGGAAAACTCATCTCTCTCCCCCCATCCTGCCTATGTTCTACAGAGGGACCATTGAGAGCATCTTGAGCAGCTGCATCACTGCCTGGTTTGGGAACTGCACCATCTCGGATCGCAAGACCCTACAGAGGATGGTGAGAACAGCTGAGAAGATCCAGAGTCTCTCTCCTCTATCATAGACATTTACACCACAAACTGCATCCACAAAGCCAACAGCATTGTGGACAACCCCACAATTCTCAGCATTGTGGACGACCCCACAGACCCCTTACACATACACACACACACACACACACCCCTCACAGACACGCCTCACACACCTGTCACACACATTTTTAACTCTCCTGCCATCAGGGAAGCAGTTCTGAACATTCGGGCTGTCACATCCAGCTTCCCTCAAGCCAACAGGATTCTCAACCCAGAACAGAACTGAACTAGGGTTAGGGTTAGGGTTAGGGTGGGGCGTGACGTCAGTTCCTGTTTCCTGTTGTTGAACTGTTCACCGGGAATTGTGTTTGTATCGGCGTTTTAAACTTTTTATAAGCGCTTTTTTCCCTGTCTGAGGGTTTGAAAGCAGTGAGTGGAGGACATTTACCAAGAACTACGAACACAAACTAGTCCTTGGCCCTGTTTTTTCTGTTTCTGTGATTGTTATTTTATGTAGCATCAAGGTCCTTGAGGAACGTTGGTTCATTTCACTGTATACTGCGTCAGCTGTATATGGTTGAAATGACAATAAAAGCTTCTTGACTTGACTTGTCCTGTTCGATTGGAGGATGGATTTGGACTGTAGTTAATATCAACAGTCTGCTACACTGACTCAGGACTACAGTTTGCTCTGATCTCCATCACTGCACCTCAACATCGTTTATCTGTAATAAATGGACATTCGGCAAATAAACATGAATTGAATTGCTGTCACACTGTCCTGCACCACCCTCACATACTTCCCTGACACACCTGACTTCCTCATACAATACCACAACTCCTCTCTCCACCCTGCAATTCCTTCCATGAATAATAAAGCAAATGTGAAAACATGCTTTACTGTGGGTAGGTCACTATTTCACCATTGAGTCTCAGCGAACAACTTGTTACTATGGAAATGATAAAGTATTAGAACTGAATAGAATTATCTCAATGCTACTGTTACAGAACCCTCTGACTACTTACAAGCAACAAGGAGTGTGTGTGTGTGTGTGTGTGTGTGTGTGTGTGTGTGTGTGTGTTCGTGTGTGTGTGTGTGTGTGTGTGTAATGTACATACTTAAATCAGTTATTTTTTTCCACTTGTTGCTCCATTCAGTGAGCTGCTGAGCGTAACGTTTCTCCAATTGAGCTCGGTCTTTAAAACAGTCCACAATGACATCACACACCTCGAATGAGTCCTGAGTTCTGTTAACTGTACGGGCATAGTTACCCGGCTGAAACACATGCATACACACACACACACACACACACACACACACACACACACAGAGTTTACAATGCCATAACTTAACACCATATTTTGTATATTTACCATATACATCTTCAGTGGTTACTCTAGAAAACATTACAGAGAGAGAGAGAGAGAGAGAGAGGGGAGAGAAGTGAGAGAAAGACAGAGTAATAGTAAGAGAAAGGGAGAGAATGCGAGAGTGAGAAAGAAAAAATAACAGTTATCGCACCATCCAGAAGCTGAGTTTGTTGGTTTCATCGTGCTCCCCTGCCATGCGTGAAGCTGCAAACACCTTAAGCCTGAAGGAAGTATGTGAGTTAAAGGACGAAGAGCAGTGTGTGAATGTGTGTGTGTGTGTGTGTGTGTGTGTGTGTGTGTGTGTGTGTGTGTGTGTGCATGTGTTGGCTGGAATCTGGCAGCAGGAATAGAATCCCCTCCCAAACATTCCACTATCCAGCAGAGGCATCCCAAAATAAATAGCACATGAAAGGTCAACACACACACACACACACACACACACACACACACACACACACACACACACACACACACACACACAGCTATACAGTAGACATCTTAGACATCACCATATACATAACTGTCTCTCTCTATCTGACACACACACACACACACACACACACACACACACACACACACACACACACACACACACACAAAGACACATATCCTAATTTAGCTCCTCTAAATGATCAAACATACCAAGCACATCGTTTACCAGTTAGTCAAGTCAAGAGTCAAGTCAAAAGGCTTTTATTGTCATTTTATATAGCAGATGCAGTACACAGTGAAATGAAACAACGTTCCTTCTGAACCCAGGTGCTACATAAAACAACATAAAACAACAGTCACAGAACAGAAGAACACAGGGCCAGGAACTAAGACAACTAGTGCAAACAGTGCAAGAGACAACACAGGACAGTGCAAGACAACACAGGACAGTGCAAGACAACACAGGACAATACACAAAATATAAAAATAAAAAACAGCAGTAGCTCCGCCAGTAAAACCTGTTGTGAGAGAATAAGGTGCACAGTAGCAGAAAAATGTAAACAGAATTTTGCAATTCTATAATAGTGTAAAAATATGATAGCAGCAGTCAAAATAAAGTGATCAGTGACCAAAGGATTGACAGAATATTGTGCAAAAAGAGCAAGTCCCGGAAGATCAGCAACAAACGGAAGGTAAACATTTTGCTATATTGAGAGGTGTGAATGTTGCTGAAACCTGGGTGTGTGAAGTGTATGTGTGTTGAGTCCGGTTGTACAGATCAGTCACTCAGTTGTGTGTGTGTGTGTGTGTGTGTGTGTGTGTGTGTGTGTGTGTGTGTGTGTTTGTGTGTGTGTGTGTGTGTGAGAGAGAGAGTTCAGTCCAGATGTTTGTTCAGGAGCCTGACGGCTTGCGGGAAAAAAACTGTTGCACAGTCTTGATGTGACGTCCCAAATGCTTCAGGACCGTTTTCCTGATGGTAGAAGGGTGAACAGTGTGTGTGAGGGGTGTGTGTAAAGTGTGTTTGACGGGTGTGTGTGGTCGTCCACAATGCTGTGTGCTTTGCGGATGCAGTGTGTGGTGTAAATGTCCATGATAGAGGGGAGAGAGACTCCGATGATCTTCTCAGCTGTCCTCACTATCCTCTGTAGGGTCTTGCGATCCGAGACGGTGCAGTTCCCAAACCAGGCAGTGATGCAGCTGCTTAAGATGCTCTCCATGGTCAATCTATAGAACATGGTCAGGACGGGGGAGGGAGATGAGCTTTTCTCAGCCTTTTTAGGAAGTAGAGACGCTGCTGGGCTTTCTTGGTGATGGAGCTGGTGTTAAGTGACCAGGTGAGGTTGTCCACCAGATGAACACCAAGGAATTTGGTGCTCTCCACTGAAGATCCATCGATGATCAGTGGAGAATGGTCACTCTGGGTTCTCCTGAAGTCAACAACCATCTCTTTGGTTTTATCCACGTTCAGAGTCAGGTTGTTTGCTCCACACCAGGCTGTTAACCGTTGCACCTCCTCTCTGTATGCTGACTCTTCGTTCTTGCTGATGAGACCCACCACGGTCGTGTCATCAGCAAACTTATTGATATGATTCGAGCTGTGCATTCGTGCACAGTCGTGAGTCAGCAGAGTGAACAGCAGTGGACTAAGCACACAGCCCTGGGGGGCCCCAGTGCTCAGTGTGGTGGTGCTGGAGATGCTGTTCCCGATCCGGACTGACTGAGGTCTCTCGGTCAGGAAGTCCAGGATCCAGTTGCAGAGAGAGGTGTTCAGGCCCAGTAGTCTCAGCTTCTCGATCAGGTGCTGGGGAATGATGGTGTTGAATGCTGAACTGAAGTCTATGAACAGCATCTTTACATAAGAGTCCTTTTTATCCAGATGGGTGAGGACAAGATGGAGGGTTGTGGAGATGGCATCGTCCGTGGAGCGGTTTGGACGATACGCAAACTGCATGGGGTCCAGTGAGGGTGGGAGTTTGGTCTTTATGTGCCTCATGACGAGCATCTTAAAGCACTTCATCATAAGGGGTGTGAGTGCAACGGGACGATAGTCATTGAGGCAGGACACAGAAGACTTTTTCGGCACAGGAATGATGGTTGTGGTTTTGAGGCACGAAGGAACAGTGGCGCTGCTCAGGGAGATGTTGAAGATGTCAGTGAAGACATCTGCTAGTTGTTCTGCAAATTCCCTGAGCACTCTGCCAGGAATGTTGTCAGGTTCAGCAGACTTCCGTGGGTTAACTCTGCATAGAGTTTTCCTCACTTCAGCTGTGGTTAGACAGAGCACCTGGTCACTGGGAGGAGGGATGGTCTTCCTCGCCACCACGTTGTTCTGCACCTCGAACCGGGCATAGAAGTCGTTCAGCACATCTGGGAGGGAGGCGTCACAATCACAAGCAGGTGATGTGGTCTTGTAATTCGTGATCGCCTGGATGCCCTGCCACATGTGCCGGGTGTCTCCGCTGTCCTGGAAGTGGCCATGGATTCTCTTGGCGTGTGTGCGCTTCGCCTCTCTGATGGCACAGGACAGTTTGGCCCTTGCTGTTTTTAAGGCCGTCTTGCCCCTGCTCTGAAGGCAGAGTCTCTTGTTTTTAGCAGCGAACCTTGGCATTCATCCATGGCTTCTGGTTGGAGCGTATAGTGATGGTCTTGGAGATAGTCACGTCATCAATGCACTTGCTGATGTAACTGGTCACTGTTGATGTGTACCCCTCCAAGTTGATGAAATCGCCATTGGTTGCAGCTTCCCTGAACATGTCCCAGTCAGTGCATTCAAAACAGTCCTGGAGAGCAGACATGGATCCTGCTGGCCAGGTTCTCACTTGTTTTTAAACTGGTCTTGAACACCTGCTGAGTGGTCTGTAAGCTGGGATCAACATAACAGAGATGTGGTCTGAGTACCCGAGGTGGGGGCGGGGCTTCGCCCGGTATGCGCCCCGGATGTTTGTGTAAACAACATCCAGCGGGTTTTTCTCCTCTGGTTGCAAAGTCCACATTTTGTTAGAATTTGGGAAGCACAGTCCTGAGATTTGCGTGTTTAAAATCTCCGGCGACTATAAACAATCCGTCAGGGTGTGTGTTCTGAAGTTCGCTAATGGTCCCGTAGAGCACGCTGAGCGTTTCCTTAGCATTAGCGCTAGGTGGTATGTACACTCCGAGCACAATAGCGGTGGTGAATTCAACGCTTCCGATTCCCCCTCCTCCGTCCGTCCTCCGCAGGCGATGCCGAGGTCTGGAGGCCTGGTTCTCGGAGCACGCCGAGGTCGCATAGCTTCTGCCGCAGGTCATCATTAATGGTGTTGTTTCGGTTGTTTCTGAGTTCTTTCAGTGTTTTGCGATTGTACACAGGGACACCGGTTGCTCCGATGTCCATGTGTTGTGTAGGGCGGGTGTGTGTGTGTGTAATCATAAAAAGATAAAATAATGTCAAATCTTTTCTGCAGGGTATAAGTGAAGGTTTAAGATCAGATGTTGTTTGTTTCAGAACGTTTCAGCGCTTAGTCTCCAACACCTACATAAACTCATCACCCCCTTCCCAACACGACCATGGCCTAATCAACCCCCTTCAAAACACCCACATGAACTAATCAACTTCTTCCCAAAACCCACATGGATGAATCAACCCCCTTCCCAACATCTGCATAAACCAATGAAACCCCTTTCCTACACCCAAACAAACTAATGAACCCCATTCAAAACACCTACATGGAATAATTAACCCTCATCCCAACACCTACATTTAGGTAGCAACCATTTATAGTGCCTCTCTTAATGTTAATCAGAGATTAGGATTCAGTTTTAAATCATTTGAAGTGCTCGTCCTTAAAGTTGTACTTACATACATACATAGAAAACCCACACTATAACGCGGATCAGAGTGTCAGGAAAACAGGCGTGGTCAGGAGGCCAGAAGTGAGAATAGTCAGGAGGAAACAGGTCGGTTACTGAGAATTAAATGTTTCAGGAAAAATCGCTGGAGTGTACTCAGGGTAAGCCTCTGGCACCGATTGAAGGTTTCTGGCGTCCTTATCTGTGTTTGCAAGATGGACACCCTTTCCGAGTAGCAGGTTGCAAGGGGCCGGTTCCTTGGTGGTGGAGGTGGCAATGCCGGAAGTGCTCAAGCGGGCTGACATCAACCATATTACAAAAACAGCTTCTTCCACCTTGGAAAAATTGCTAAGCTAAGAAACATGTTGTCTATATCTGATGCAGAGCAGGTTGTCCATGCGTTCATGACCTCCAGACTGGACTACTGTAATGCATTACTAGGTGGATGTCCTGCATCATTAATAAACAAGCTACAGTTTGTCCAGAATGCAGCAGCCAGAGTTCTTACAAGGTGGAGAAAATCTCACCATATAACCTCAAACTTCTCATCCCTACACTGGCTTCCTGTTAAGTTACAAATCCACTACAAACTACTGCTTCTTACTTACCAAGCACTAAATGGTTTATCTCCATGTATCTCTTTAGTCTTCTAACACGCTACAATCTGTCACATTCCCTGAGATTTCAAAACTCTGGACTTCTAGTAGTTCCTAGAATAGCAAAGTCCACTAAAGGTGGTAGAGCATTTTCACATTTAGCTCCTAAACTCTGGAATAGTCTTCCTGACGGTGTTCGGGGCTCAGACACACTCTCCCAGTTTAAGTGCAGATTGAAGACGTATCTTTTTAGCGAGTTCTACACATAACACACATCACATCATAACCTTGTACTCCAGAACATCTGATCACATCACATTATCAACTTGGGCTGTTAATATCATGAACAGCAGCTACGCTAATTCCTCTCCACTGCTTCTCTTTCTCTCCCCATCCCGAGGCATCCTGAGGTTCCTCCAGCTCCAGTCACCTCCCACCTCATGATGATTATGGACCTTTAAATAGCTCCAGTCACCTCCCACCTCGTGATGATTATGGACCTTTAAATAACTAGATGCCCACAAACATCCCAAACCTTTTAGAGATGTACCAGTGCAATTTGGATCCCACTTTATGTGGAGTTTGGACACTGGACCACTTTGAGTGTTTAAAGGTTCTGGAATGGAGAAGCTGGTGTTGGAACTGTGATGATTGCAAATGTTGAGCTATTTTATGAGTTGCTCAGTAGCTCCTGGTTCCATAACCTCAAACTGACTGTAGAAGACTGTAGAAAGATCATCACGCATAATCACACACTCCAGTGCTCATGTTAGTTCTCACTCTCCAGTGTTCTGTAGTGTTTAAAGACTAGAATCACACTCTTGATGTCACCCAAATGAGGATCAGGTTCTGCTTTTGAGTCTGATTCCTCTCAAGGTTTCTTCCTCATAACATCTAATGGAGTTTTTTCGTGCCACAGTCTCCATGGTGCTCATCAGAGATAAATACACCTCGTTCCCCTTCATTCTTAAGTTCTGCAAAGCTGCTTTGAGACAATGTCCTCTGTGAAAGTACTATAGAAATAAACTTGACTTGACTTGCCCCATTCCCAACACCTACACTGACTAATCACTCCTATCCCAACACATACATGGACTGATCAACCCCCTTCCCAACACAAACTTTCACTGATCACCCCCTTCCCAGCACCTACACTGACTTATAACCCCTCTTCCCAACACCTGCACTGACTAATTCCAAACACACACATGGACTAATCAAGTCATGTCAAGTCAAGTTTATTTCTATTGCGCTTTTCACAACAGACATTGTCCTAAAGCAGCTTTACAGAATGTAACAGTGAAGGTGAAGGTGTGTGTTTATCCCTGATGAGCACCATGGAGACTGTGGTGATGGAAAAACTCCATTAGATGTTATGAGGAAGAAACCTTGAGAGGAATCAGACTCAAAAGCAGAACCTCATCCTCATTTGGGTGACATCAAGAGTGTGATTCTAGTCTTTAAACACTACAGAACACTGGAGAGTGAGAACTAACATGAGCACTGGAGTGTGTGATTATGAGTGATGATCTTTCTACAGTCTTCTACAGTCAGTTTGAGGTTATGGAACCAGGAGCTACTGAGCAACTCATAAAATAGCTCAACATCTGAGATCATCACAGATCCAACACCAGCTTCTCCATGCCAAAACCTTTAAACACTCAAAGAGGTCCACTGTCCAAACTCCACATGAAGTGGGATCTATTTGGCATTGGTGTGTCTCTAGATCAGGGGTCACCAACCTTTTTGAAACTGAGAGCTACTTCTTGGGTACCATTAATGTGAAGGGCTACCAGTTTGATACACACAGTTTTCAGTTTGATCTGAAATAACAAATTTGCTCAATTTAACTTTTATTTTATCTTATTATTAATAATTAATGATATTTATCTATGTGAAGACACTGATCATGTTACTTATAATAAGTATCAACAATGATTTAACAAAGAAGAAACAGCTATTTTTAGAAAAGGCCCGGGCGCTACTCATGTGGTTCTTGCGGGTGACCCCTGCTCTAGATCTTTCTTTAAAGGTCTCATCTAGTTCTTTAAAGGTCCACAATCTTTATGAGGTGGGACATGACTGGAGCTGGAGCAAAATGTTCATGATATTAACAGCACAAGTGGACAAATTCACTTTTAATCACCACATTATCTGTGTAAAGCTGCTTTGAGACAATGTTCATTGTTAAAAGCGCAACACAAATAAACATGAATTGAATTGAAATAAAGTGCATGTGATCAGATGTTCTGGAGCACAAGGTTATGATGTGATGTGTGTTATGTGTAGAACTCGCTAAAAACATACGTCTTTAATCTGCATTTAAACTGGGAGAGTGTGTCTGAGCCCCGAACACTGTCAGGAAGACTGTTCCAGAGTTTAGGAGCTAAATGTGAGAATGACCACCTTTAGTGGACTTTGCTATTCTAGGAACTACTAGAAGCCAATAGTTTTGAGATCTCAGGGAGCGTGAGGGATTGTAGCGTGTTAGAAGACTGGAGATACATGGAGATAAACCATTTAGTGTGTTGTAGGTAAGAAGCAGTAGTTTTTAGTGGATTTAAAAACTTAACAGGAAGCCAGTGTAGGGACGAGAAGATTGGGGTTATATGGTGAGATTTTCTCGACCTTGTGAGAACTCTGACTGCTGCATTCTGGACAAACTGTAGCTTGTTTATTAATGATACATAATAATTACCCCCTTCCCAACACCTACACTGACTAATCACCCCCTTCCCAACACCTACACTGACTAATCACCCCATTTCCCCACATGGACATTTGCCTTCGGATGAGCTGGACTTTGTGAGTGGAGGTTGATGTGAACTGAAAGAAGAACATATTTAAAAGGGAAAACCAGAAATATAGAGTATAATACTCATTTATTCAAACATTTAAATCATAATTTTCAGATCATCACCATCATAAACATCATCCTGACATAGCAACAGAAATACCTGATAAATCTATAGAGCTCTGCATAAATATCTGTCTTATATTTATCATTTAATTTTAAATCCAAGTGCTTATTATTATTTATAGATTTTTACTTTGTCCTAAAATATTGTCTTTTTCCTTTTAAATAAAATGAAGTGATCTTATCATCTTTGCACTAACCTCCCACACACTTTACATCAGCATGTTGTACAGAGAGCAAATGAAGACAACCTAAACCCCAAGGGACATGTGTTCTGTGATCTGGAAGACCAATTATGCTTACGGTGTGAAAATGACTTCTATACTTAACTCTTAAATGCTTATTCTTATTCCCTTTTAATAATATTTATTATTGTAAATAAAAATAAAAAGTGTAAAGCTAATGTTCATCATCATAACCACCACAATTATCATCCTGATACTCTTCATCATTCTCATCATCATCTTCCTCGTCCTCATCAGCAGCATCAGACCACAAGTAATGATGTGTATGGCATGAGCGATATCTGTACACACGTTTATAACAATAAAGATCATTGCATTGTATTTCTACAGTAAACTTTACATTACCATAGCAACAGAGAAATGCTGCCATCGATGTGAGTAAATAAAAATCACACCAGGATTTTAGAAACGAAGGAAGCAGACTTGGAGCGTCCACTGCTGAAGCTGAAGACGCTCTCAGGTGTTGAGTCTCTCAGGTGGATCACTTTTAGATAGACACACTGGAGCAGCTTAGCACATTTTAAGATAATAAATGGATGTTTGGCGGTTTGTTTGAGTCAGAGTTTTTTATGTTCATCTGCGGAGATAAGTGAGTATGAGAGCCCTGTTTTCTTAGTAATGTAAACCTTTCAACTCTGAGTTCCTTCATCTCGCAGGCGGTCATTCGGTCCCTCTGAGGAAACAGTGGAGACAGAAAATGGAGATGACAGTCTGAAAGAAGAGAAAAGGTTGCGTCATCACAATTATTAAAGATGCATAGATAGCAGTATTTTAGATTGAGTATGAGTATGAAGAGCACGCAGAGCAGCATCAGCAAGTGACTGCAATGTGACTGCGAACTAGACCTCAAATCAGAAGGAAAGTGTAGACCTAAAGTGCATGCCTCACAAAAAATTAGGTTCTTTTAAACTTTCTCTGTTCCTTGCTCATTTATAAATTTGCTAATTGTTGCAGATGTTTCTCTTATAAACCCCACAGTTATGGAACAACCTTTCAATTAGTGTTCAAGTCGAGGCTGAACACATATTTATTTAGTGGAGTCTTTAGTCAGTAGGTGTTTGTGAGGTAAAGGAGCAGATCTGAAGGGATCATGGATATGGAGTGTTTGGTGAACTGGGATATTTGGATGCTGTCGTCTCCTCACTCTCACACGTTCACTCAGGTTTGTTGATGGTGGTGTGGTGGGTCGTCTCTTATCCCAGAGATCCTCATGTCTGTGTTTCCTTTTGCTTCTCCTTTTAGTTCTGCTGCTACAGTGAATCTCACCAGAGTCCAAACTGCACAGTGACATTAACTTTCATACAACAATCAGGAGACCTAATAATCCATATCCTTCTCTTCTCTCTCTTTATTTTCTCTCTCCCTCTCTCTCTCTTTCGAGTTAAACATGCTCCTGAGGTTCCAGATGAGGATGAGGTTCCCTCTTGAGTCTGGTTCCTCTTAAGGTTTCTTACTTATGTTATCTTAGAGAGTTTTTCCTTTACCGCAGTCACCATTGGCTTGTTAATCAGTGACAAACTTACACTTATAAAATAAATAAGATGTTCTTTATCACCACATTTTCTGTGTAAAACTGCATTGAGACAATGTTCATTGTTAAAACCGCAATACAAATAAATATGAATTAAACTGAATTGAATTAATAGCTTTGTGTCAATGCAAAATCTATACAGCATTGCTGCCACTGCTCTGTGCACTCAGGTCAGCTGTCCTCATTCTTTCTGTCAAACACACTGTTCACTGTAATGTTTTAGCAGAAAATCTATGCTGTAAAAGATGCTGCATTTCATCCTCTTTTTGTTTTCATAGAACTGAATCTGCTTTACAAATGAATAATAAAATGTGACCAGATTGCTCTTTTTATATTGGATTTTATCCCAAGTCTAATCATCGACTGTCCAAAAAATATTTTGATTTCTGATTAACTTTATTTGCTTCATCTTTTATTTCTTACCTTTCAGTAAGCCTCTTCAGCGCTCGCTCAATGTTCATGCGATGTCCGACGCGGCTCACTCCAAGATCAAGGAAGTCCTCCTTGGTGAGTGATGGCAGGTGTGAGCCATCAATCTCATTGTCTAGGAAGCGCTCTCTATGCTCCCCAAGGTTTAGGTAGGTTAGCCAATCAGCAACATCATATTTGGTCCAATATGGGAGGGGCTTGGATGCAAAAGGCCGATTAGGTGGAGGAAGTGTTAGAGGTGGTAGATAGCTCACGCTAGAAGGGGAGGAGCCACCAGATAGAAAATGTGTAGGGGAGAGAGAATGTGAGCCTAGCAAAGGGTTTGAAGTAGGTGCTGGGGAGGAAGGGGGCATTAGTGGAGGAGTTGGAGGAAAGAAATGCTCGGCCAAATGATGGGAAGATGATGGGGGAGTAAGAGGGACCTGCAGATCAAAGGGGGATCCATAAAGAGAAGCAGAAGGAAAAACAGGAAGAGAGGAAGGACGTGGTGGCCCAGGTTGTGGTCGTTCTGAACAGGAAATAAGAGGACTTGGAGCACGGCGGCGCTGAATATGAGCTTCGGAGCGCCTTGATTCCAAAGCAGAAAAGAAATCTAGACCTTTAGTACGATATTTAGCACGATGCTTTGGTGAAGTCGGGTATGGGGAATAGGACACAGAGGAAGGTGAAAGAGGGGCATGAGAGAGGGATATAGGTGAGATGGGTGGGTGGTTATATGATGGAGGGGACAATGGAGGGTGTGCAAGAGACAGTGGAGAAAGAGGGGCATGGGGCAGACAGGGAGGAGAAAGAGGACAGTGAGAGAAAGATAGGGGAGATGGGGATGTGGTCCAGCTTGAATAAGGAGGGGCCTGAGGGGTCAAAGTAGGCGTTAATGCAGGAGTCAGAGGTGAAGAAGGTACAGGATTAGCGGTAAGGCTAGGGGCTATTGGGTTAGGTATAATATTTGTGGTTAAGGGATTAGAAGAGATTGTTGAGGTTAATGGAATAGGGGTTAAAGGACTAGAAGGCAATGTATTTGCTAAGGGATTAGGAGTCAAATTTGGTGCTACAGGATTTGAGCTAATAGGATTTAAGGTAACAGGAGCCAAAGAAGGTGACAAAGATCTCTGAAGTGGTTGTGAGGAGGAAAGAAGTAGGGCATGGCCTGCAGGGACTAATGAAGACAGGTCTTCTGAAAACCTGTAAGAAAAAAGATCAGATAATCTAAGAACCTCCAAATGGATACAAACCCTCAACTACTTTTGTTTATGATTTAAATGACAACTTCATAACAGTCTCTAGTGGATAATCTCTGACCTTTGCATCTGCTGTGACCCTTGACCCTGCCATCCCCCGATCTGCTGCAACTTGTTGCTGAGTTCACTGATAATACTGGCCTTTACACTGGAAAGAGGGGAATTCAGACGTCTGTCCATAAAAGATGGTGCCTTCACTCCTCCTTTTCCCTCCATCTTTTCATCCAGCTGGTAAAATCCTGGGGCAGCACTCGTCTGTCGCCGTAATGATGGCACTGTTCGTACTGTCTCCACATTAGTGTGCAATTTAGCAGTGTTATGTAGATGTGGTTTTACATGTGTGGGTGGTGGAGGTTTGCTTTTGTGTGTGTGAGTTTTTGTGTGTGTGTCATTGTGCATTTTAAACTGATGGTGTGTGTTAGACAGACATGAATCCAGAGACACTCTTCTTCCTTCTTTTATTCCACCAATTTCTGTGCTCACTCGTCTTTCCTGGTGCCTTCTTTCTCCACTAACACTTTCTGTCTGATGGTCAATGCTGCTGTGACTGTCTGGTTCCTCAATCCCAGAATCCACCACTGCCTCTGGCCACTCAAAATCCTTTGATTCTGTCTGGATCCTTTCACCTCCAACAACCGGTCGACTTGCTGAAGGGGTTGTCATAGTTACAGTTACTACAGCAGCAGTTGCTGTTGCTGCTGCAGCAGTTGTCATAGTTGCAAAGGTAAGAGTAGAACTACCGCGATCTTGTGGTGGGTAGAAAAGTGGGAGGGGCCTGTGCAGTGATACAGGGTCTAAGGAAGTGGGTGGGGCAGAAGTAGTGGAAGTTGTAGAAAAAATCTGGGGAGATGGAAGTGAAGGAGACATAGCAGATTGGGTTAAATTGGCCACTTCACTATCATATGATGTCAAACTAGATGCAGCTGAATCAGCAGCCTGGGGGGAGGGGAATGGAGGCTGAGGGTGGATTTGTGGCATTTGGGCAGATTGGGGTGGATTGGCAGGAGGGATTTTTGGACAGAGCTGAGGTGGTGGAAGTAGAGGAGAAGGAGGGAAGAGATATGGATGAACAATGGCAGAGGGATGAAAGGTTGAGGTATGAATTTCAGGTAGAGACTGGGATGTTTCTGTTGGTCCTGGTGGGTCTACAGTGGTGTTCTGAAGCTGCTGATCATGCTGCAGTAGACTTTGACCACCATGTTGTTGTTCTTGGTGAGGATGTTCTTGTTGATGGTGGTTGTACACTGTTGTTTCCTGTACTGATCTGTCCACTCCATTTGCAAACTGTAAGGGTGGTGGAAGTGGTTCTGCAAACACAAACTCATCGGCTATATCCACTGAGGGGGCAGGTGGAGGCAAAACCATTACCCCACCTCCAGTTTCACTGCCTTGACCTTCCTCCTTAATTTCAGCCCTTTCTGTCACTGTATCTGTTCTTTTGGTGCTTTCAAGGACAGGATTAGCATGGTAGATAGCATTACTGCTCACTTCAGTATCCATGCGTACTAAAGGGGGTCTATGTTGATGGTGCTGTTGAGACATTTTTCCCTGCCCTTCCCTCTCATTGTGATAGGTTTGATATTGATTTGTTCTTTCAGAAGTGAATTGCACCTTCTGAACATCCCTTTCTTCCCTTTCTACACTCATTACCCCACTACCAGACATTCGCAACATTCTTGGACTCTGGGGTCGACTCAAAGGAAAATTACTTGTTGATGTAGGGCTGCTACCACTAGGGTAAATTCCAGTCTGTGCTTGGTGCATGTAGGAAGAGGAATGGTGCTGTGGATTGTGGCTAGATGAATGAGAGCTAGGAAAAGCAGCAGCAGTGGAAAACTGGCGCCCAAAATGCCTCTCATCCTTACGTGATCGACGGTCATCCTTAAGAGCTCGTTCTCGAGCAGCTAATGCTAGGCTTAATGGACTTGATGGATCCAGAACTTTCCCAGTTAGTGGGTGAATAAAGGTAGTGTTGTGCTGAGAGGCATATTGTGGCAGTCCAAAGGCAGGTGGCATGCTTGCAGCATCGCTAGTGTACAAGCCCTCATCAATTGATTTGGAGGAGCGGAGCCTGGGTGCAGGCTCATTCTGAAATGACTGGGAAAGGTCAGGATCCTCAAGCACATCCTCTTCAGAGGAGTAGAAGAAAGAAGTGCTCTTGCGGCGGGAATCACGAAAACGCTCTCTTTCTCGCTGAGCTGTTCCACCCACATCTGGAGGGAAGGGTGTAGGTGGAACTGGAGGCAGGGCAATAGGTGGAGCTGGGATTGATACTATGCTTTGATGTTCTGCTTTTTCATCCTCAAGCTGTGAAGAAGGCTCAGCTTCTACGCTGCTGTTCTGGCTGCTACGTCCTGAGCTGCTTGTGGAAGGTGCTTTGACGATTATGGTTGGAATTGGAATAGAGTTTTTCTCTGATCTCCCTCCTCCTTCCTCCACTTTACGTTGCTTCAGCAGTGGCCCTTTACCACCACGTCGACCAGTTGTCTTGGCAATTGCTGCTGGCATGTCAGATGGTGGTACAGCACTGCTAGAACCACGCCTTAAACCACCCATTTTAACTCCTCCCCTCCTACTGTGGTCGGCATCCACCTTAGAGGAAATATATGATAAAGTAAGATAAAATTAGAAAGAAAAAAACCATAGCAATAAAACCTAAAAACATGAATGGCTCTGCTCATTCATGGTGCTCACCCGACGAGTAGATGCCCTTATTTGCATCTGGGCATGATGAGTGGGATTGTTGTGCATGAGCTCTGGCCTCCTCTGAACAGGAACCGGTGGTTCTGGTGCAGACGTTTCAGGAGGAGGTGGGATGTCATCTGGCCCCGGCACTGATAAACTACGAGATAGTTTCATAGTAGGGGGGTGAAGATGTCCCCGTTCCTCATCGGTTACTCCTAAAATAAAAAATCAAAGATGAACTAATATGTAAAGAAAATTAAAATGCACAGGAAAGGCAAGATGGATGACTGAAGGGTTTTTTGACTCACCAACAGATTTCTGTCGAAGCATCACCCCATGCTGGGAGGTGTGGCTTGATGAAAACTGGGCATAATTAGGACCATACCCAGACCCTGATGAAATCATACCAACACTTCCTGATTGGTCAAAACTTTGCTGTTTGCAAAGAAGAATATATAGTCATGAATATATTAATACCTCTGTGCAAATATCAACTATACATTTACACACACACACACACACACACACACACACACACACACACACACACACACACACATCATAATTGTACCATTAATTATTCTTTTGATGATTTGCACATTTTCACCATTAAATGTTGCCAGAATTAAAAAAAAAAGTGCTTTGATGCCCTTTAGAGTCAAGAGTTGGTTTCTAGCAGGTGTACAAAAGCATTGACAATTTCACGTCCTTTGCTTGGAATGATCAGAAGCACACAAGTCAGATGCGCAGCAAACTGCAAAAAATTCTAATATATTGATGTGGATTTAATAGCTATTTTTTCATTCCACAAATACTGACAGAAACTGATTTGGTCGCAGATGCACTTACAAGGACATTTACAAGAAGGTATTTATAAAAAAAAAAGCTGGGCATTGTGAGGAAAGGTCCTCAAAACAGTTCAAAACCTTAAAAAACAATAAAATATATATATATTTATTTCAAGAACCGTTTAGACTTTTAGACGTTTTCTTTCCTGTACAATTTGCATAAAAACACACACATAGTCTTAATTTCAAATCACCAGGAAAACCCTAATCCCGAGGTTTCCACTGTCAGAGAACTGTCATTTAATGAGGTTAATATTGATGCTTCTGCTAGAGATGATGTATGCAGGAGGTGCAGTTGTGGCTCAAGTGAAAAGAGATGTTTTGAAACATGTTTATTTGGTTTCTTGCTTTACTAATGACAATAATTCTCACTGTATGCGATTCCTGTCTGTGATGCAGTGCTTTGTTCTACTGTGTTTCTCTGTATATTGATGGTTTCTATAGATGTGGCATCATCATGATGGTATTAAGAGGTGGATTGGTTCAGGTAGAACATCACTGAAGGTGTGCAATGCACAGCCAAACACTGAATTACATTTATTATCTCACCATAGTGGCACCTGTCAGGAGGTGGGATATGTTTAAAGGAAATAAATAAATATTTTCTATCAAAAATTTGTGTTGGGAACAGAAAAAAAACAAAATATGGTCGCTGTCTTCTAAGTGGGGTATCGACTTAAAGTGCCAAATTAGGATGTCTAAACATCAGAAGATGTTTATAGCAGTATGACATAATTAAGTACCTACCAAAAGTGTTTCAAGGATGAAGACCTGGTGAACATGACTGTGGCAGCAGGTGTGTGGCTGAGCTCCAGATTATGAATGGAAGGCAGAGCTGAAGGAAGCGAGCAGTGAGGATCAGTGAGGAAGAGGTTAAAAAAAGAGCCGAGAGAGAGAGATGCAGATCTGAGTGAGTGTTCATGTGTGTTTAGGCTTTAAACACTAAAAAGTGAAAGTAAATTGTGAAAGTGTGATTATGGCCAAATAAAGCCAGTTCTGGTTTTGCAAACGCATTGTTTGTCTCCTTTTTTATTTGAGTGTACTGCATCACCCAATAAAGCTTATCTTTAATAATCGCAAACAAATGGGTAGTGCAACTTTTAGCTGAATTTACTGACCATCGGTTACTCTCAATTTGTCGAAAGTATTATGAAGGGTTTCGTCTCGAGTCTGCTGAAATGGGAAATCACTGAGGGAAATCCCCCAGATGGAGAAGTGGGTGAAACCCTCCTTTCTCTGGGTCTGCCTGCTGCGGAGCTGACATCATCAGCCCTGGCAACACCTCCCCAGCCATCACATCGCACATCCCACATCACTATTAATGCAAGACCCATCCATGCAGATTCCTCCCAACAGAAGCAGAAACACTGGCCAAAAAATTCCCAGAATAAGCAGATGTTTAAGGTCTGAACTAACCACTCTAACCACTGTCTCGATTTAGGGGAGGTGGTAACTCAGTGGTTAAGATGTTGGACTTCTGATAAGAAGAACATTAGTCAGGTATCCAAACCGCCACCCCCACCTTCATCACAGGGCATTGGTCCTGGAAGTGCCCAGGCTCCCCTCAGTGCCAGCAGACTAGCCCAGGCCTCCCTCCCAAACCTGTGATGTCAGGATCACCTACCTGTGGGGAAGAAAACACAAATACATGAAAAGAAGAAGGAAAGGGAAAAGAGGCGTGTGAGCCTGGGGAACCATTCTCAGGGATCAATCAACTTGTTTCAGAGAAACAAGTGTGGGGCAGGGAGATTACGGAAGCGGCAGAAGGAGAGGAAGAGAGGGAACAAAAGAGAGAAAATAAGTTGTCTGTTACTGGGTACACTGGGATGGCAGCAGGTGGGGTGCCTGTTCCAACAACAGCTAGCCCCATGCTAGTACAGCTTGAGGAAAGCCTCAGCACCATCCTGTGACCCCATCTCGATGAGCAGGATGTAGGTGGTGGCTGTCATGGCTGTGGCTTGAGAACTCTGTTTTTTTGCAGCATGCATCAGAACACCTTCTGGTTTTCATCCTGATCTTGAATCACTGCCTGGAAGCGCAGATCCTGCTCCACATTAAGCTGAAGAAGGGTGTTGTTTCTGCCGAAGCTCTGCAAAAGCTTTGACCAGCTCACTTACCAAAGACAAAAGGATGCCATGACTAAATAACTCTCTGTTTCCTGGGTTTCAGCACCAGTGTGGATAGTTCACTTTCTCAGGGGAGAAGAAAGAGGATACAGGTGATAGGTTCCCCCAAAAAAGTTTTGGCTTTAATTGCTCATAATCAAACTTTTGCAATTTACTTTCACTTTTCACCTTTTCAGGCTTAAACACACATGAACATGCATTCAGCTCAGTGTCTCTTTCTATTCTGAAACTTTTTTCTCTCCTCTTTTTATCCTCTTCCTCACTTACTGCAACAGAATACACGGATTAATTAAATCCACTACAGGAGTGTGATCCTTATTGCTTGCTTCCTTTGGCTCCACCCCCATTCTCAAAACTGTTGCTCGACCACAAGCTGCCCCTGACTACCAACCAAAAGCTCCTACAATGGACAGATGGTGATCATGGAACAAGGGATGAAGGTGGTCTGTTCTTATCAATCAGTTTGTTTTTTTTAATCATGTGACCAGCCCAGTGTGTGGGTATGGCATACTTGGGAAAAACATGGCACCAGGATGTATTATGTGAAAAAGGTGAGCATGAAGGTATTATTCATGGAAATATTCGGTCCCGGTGTTCCTGTGGATGTTACTTGGCGTGCACCACCTACCTACGACCTGCAGATACACTCTGACAATTACCATTTATATTTATGGCAGGTGTCCTTATTCCAAGCAACTAACAATTATCTCATTTCATTTAATGCTGCTGGGGTTTGAATTCATGTTCTTATGATGCAAAGTCCAATATCTTAACCATTTAGCTACCATTTATGAATTATACCCCTTAATGGTAAATGTGTTCCCTATTGGCAGTGTCCTCTTTCAGTTGGATAAAGCTCCCTGCCCATCCACACTGTTCAGGAACTGAGAAACATCACAAACATTTCAAGAGGTTGACTTTACCAACTAATTTTTCAGATTTCAACCAGATGAAGCTTCACCTCATATCTTAGAGCACATAAAGGTTCTGATTTGATTGGTTTAGCAGTGGGAGGGACAATATTAGGCAAGTGGCTTTCATGTTATGTCTGATTAAAATATCAAAGTGTAAATGGTCTTTTCACACCATAGTCTTGTGCATCTGTCTTTTATTATTCTTCTAATCCTCTACTTATCTTCCACAAGTCTTCTAATACTTGAGAATGTTGATGGAGAAGTATAGAGAAGGTCAGAAGGAGTTGCATTGTGTGTTAGTGGATTTAGAGAAAGCGTACGACAGGGTGGAGAGAGGAGTTGTGGCATTGTATGAGGAAGTCAGGTGTGTCAGAGAAGTATGTGAGGGTGGTGCAGGACATGTATGAGGACAGTGTGACAGCAGTGAAGTGTGCAGTAGGAACAACAGACTGGTTCAGGGTAAAGGTTGGACTGCATCAAGGATCGGCCCTGAGCCCTTTCCTGTTTGCAGTGGTGATGGACAGGTTGACGGACGAGGTCAGACAGGAGTCTCCTTGGACTATGATGTTTGTGGATGATATTGTGATTTGTGGTGAGAGTAGGGAGCAGGTGGAGAAAAGCCTGGAGAGGTGGAGGTTCATGCTGGAGAGAAGGGGAATGAAAGCCAGTAGGAGTAAGACAGAGTACATGTGTGTGAATGAGAGGGAGGGCAGTGGAGTGGTGCGGTTGCAGAGAAAAGAGCTTCAGAAGGTGGAGGAATTCAGGTACCTGGGGTCAACAGTGCAAAGTAATGGAGAGTGTGTTAGAGAAGTGAAAAAAAGAGTGCGGGCAGGGTGGAGTGGGTGGAGAAGAGTGATAGCAGGAGTGATTTGTGATAGAAGAGTATCTGTGAGAGTGAAAGGGAAAGTTTATAGGACTGTGGTGAGACCTGAGATGTTGTATGGATTAGAGACAGTGGCATTGAGTAAAAGACAGGAGGTGGAGCTGGAGGTAGCAGAGCTGAAGATGATGAGATGTTTATTGGGAGTGACAACGATGGACAGGATTAGAAATTAGTTTAGTTTAGAGTTTTATTTATTCCCTTAGGGCAATTGATTCAAGCTATCGTGGTGCTTCAGAACACACAAATACAACTGTTAATACCTTAAAATAGAAGGAAGAAAAAAAATATTAAATTAAAATCCATTAAAATAATTCATCTAATTCAACTGGATTTGTTACATAGCCGTATTGCTTCAGGCACAAAAGTAAATTCGTACCAGTTTGTGGAACATCTAATTGATCTTAAACGTCGCCCAAGGGGCATCCACTCAAAATAGTCATTCAAAGGGTGTGTACAGTCACCGATAATGTTGTGTGCCACCCTCATCATTAATCCCTCATAATAAAATGTGAGATTATTAGAGGGACAGCACATGTAGAACATTTTGGAGACAAGGAGATGGCTGATCCGCTGTGGCGACCTCTAATAGGAGCAGCCGAAAGAAGAAAAAGAAGCACATGAGCTTTTATGGTAAAAAAAATTTAAATAAAGATCAACTTTTTACATTTCTTTTGGTTTGATTACATACAGGTGTTATCAAAATGTTTTGAGACTTGTGAACCACAGATCCGGTCGTTTTCACCAAATATCCTCCCTCAGACACCTTAAAACCTGACAGTAGAACTCCATTATTAGAAGGACGAGCAATATATGCTGTGTTGTGAATTGTTCTCTTGCAATCATCATGCACAAGTTGCCAAACGGTTTTGAGATTTTTGGGGGTTAAGCTTGTTGAAAGTCTTTCTGCTCTCTCTTCATCTTTACGTGATGGTTTTCCCTGATGTGCTTCCTGTGACTGTGCATGCAGCCTTGTGCTGCCATCTGTTGGCTTGTCACAAAATTAGTCGAATATAAATAAGCAAAGGGAATTTCATGCAATATTCTTTACTAAATGTTAACTTTAGTCTTCTTCATAGATTTCTTTTTAGGAAAATCTTATTTTTTAGATGATGAAAACTATGATGTTTTTCAACTTGAACATTTTAGACATTACCAACAAACTTCCCCACTAATAATTAAATGTAAATGGATACAACAAGCCAGAGGAAAAGAAGGAAAGAAGAGACACGAATGATGAGAGAACGAGAGGGATAGTAATGTAGAGAGAGAAAGATTTGGTAGTAACTATAGCAACAAGAGGCATGTGCCAATATCAAATGCCTCCTTCTGGACTTTAGTCTCAGGAGCATAAACACTACATAATCACCTCGTCTTGAACATGGAGAACTGTGGAATTTTGAAAGATGTATGGTGGTTCAGTCCAGGGATGCTACAGCATTCATTTGTCCTAGAAACTGGAGTGGTGAAACATAACTAGTGTGTAAATAGTGTTACCTCATTAGCATAGAAGCCCTTGGTTCGTTCCTTCCTCCCTCCATGACCTCCATGTCCTTTATGTCCCTGAGAGTCTGACGTGCTGATTGACTGCTGAGCAGCAGCTAATATCTCATCCAGCTTATCTAACACACAACAATAACACATTTTTCCATTATCAATACTCTCTCACATTAATATCCATCAGAGAAAACCAGAAATCAGACTCACTAAGGGCCATTTGGTAAACGCTCCTCTTCTTATCAGGAGCCTGAGAACTTTCTGACTGATCTACAAACAGAATAAAAACACTCTCACACACATTTGCATTTAGCGTTATTTAGTTGAGGTCACTACAGTGCTCAGTGCTGAGCCTCTTCAGCGAATTCTGCGGCATCGAGTCCACAGGTTCCTGTCATCAGCATCCCAAAACAAAATCATGCTACAGGTGCAAAGGCACTGGGACATACAGCTAAGGGTGTGTTAAGACTTTCATTTGCCCCTCTGAGGAACTCATTTAAGGTAAAATGTTTTAAAAAATTTCATCAGGTCATGGTCTAAACCTGAAGATTTTAAAAAGGTTGTAGAGAAACCTCCAGGGGAATCACCTGCACAGCTTTGAAACTCTTTATCATCTCTTCTCTACCTTCTGTATAACCAGTGATTTCTAACAGAACCAGGTTCTGCTATTTGACCTTTTTATTGACCCAGTGACCTTCCAGCACATCATGGACGTCTTTTTGTGGCTGCACTAACACTACAGTAAAGCTTTGGAGAAAGTGGAGTTCTTCAGCTATTGTATTGATTAAATAGATTAACCAATTTTACTGCACTCACCGAGTTTCTTCTTCCATGGAGAAGCTGCAAAAACATGAGAAAAAAAAAATTATAGCAGTCCTCACAGAGATGTTATGTGGCTCATTGCTGCATGATCTAACACTTACTCTAATTTCTGGACTTCTGGAAAGATAGAACAAAGAGATTTATGCTTTTTTTTCCATCTCTATAAATATTTCCCAATGCATGGTCTATAACCCTTTTGGATTAGAGCCTTCTGTACTTAAATCAATAGATCAATAATCATTTCAATCGGACCTTCTTCTGATTAAACAGAGTAATAGGTCAACTTGTTTGTGTTCTGCATTTAATGTCTGCACATTAAAGACCTGTGTGTTTACACACTTTGCATAAATATTTTAACTAAATTCTGATGCTGTTTCTGATTTATTTTAGTGGTTGTACTTCTAGTTTTACACAACTGTGGAGTCAAACATCTTTTCCACAACATCTTTCATTTAATCACAGTAATCTCACTGAATCAAACGTTTACAGTCATCAAAGTTTCAAAACAAAGGTTTTATTAGCTTCATACACATATTGAAGACTTGCATTAGCAAAATATATGAAATTCTAAGAACATAAATAACATTATTATTATTATTATTATTATTATTATTATTATTATTATTATTATTATTATTATGTCTACAACTCCAGAGTTAGTGTTTCACCTGAAACTTGCCCCCTAGTGGAGAGTGTGTACTTATCCAGCTGTGCTCACACACACTGGTAATTAAAATAAAACCATCTGTATGTTTATTCAGATACAAAACCTATTGTTAAGTTATTTTGTGTATTTTCTTCTTTTTCTAATTCCAATGGTTCTACAAAAAGAACTAGTACCTTATACCTAATCACCCTAAATCTGACCCTAACCCTAACCCTATCCCATACCAACACAACCCTAACCCTAATCTTAACCCTAAGCAGCACAATCCTAACCCTAATCACCACAACCTTAACCTTAACCAACAAAACCCTAACCCTAATCACCACAACCTTAATCCTAATCACCACAACCATAATCCTAATCACCACAACCTTAACCCTAATCACCACAACCCTAACCTTAACCCTAACCAACACAATCCTAAACCTTAAACTAACAGCACAATCCTAACACTAATCCCCACAGCCCCAGCCTTTCCCCTAACCAACACAACCCTAACCCTAATCACCACAATCCTAAACTTAATCCTAACCAACACAACCTTAACTCAACCCTAAACACCCTAACCAACACAACTCTAACCCTAACTAACCCAACCTTAACCCTAACCAACACAACTCTAATCCTAACCAACACAACCCTTAGCCTAACCCTAATCACCCTAACCAACACAATCCTAACCCTCACCCAACTCTAACCAACACAACCCTAACCCTGATCACCACAATCCTAACCTTTATCCTAACCAACACAATCTAACTATTACCAACACAACCCTAGCCCTAATCACTCTAACCAACACAATCCTAACCCTAATCACCACAACCCTAACCGTAACCAACACAACTCTAACCCTAATCACCCTAACCAACACAATCCTAACCCTAACCCTAACTCTAATCACCACAACCCTAACCCTAGCCCTATCCAATACAACCTTAACCCTAACCAACACAACAATAAACCTAACCAACACAATCCTAACACTAATCACCACAACCCTAACCATAACCAACACAACCATAAACCTAACAGTAACCCCAACCAACACAATCCTAACCCTAACCAACACAACCCTAACCCTAATCAACACAATCCTGACCATACCCAACATAACCCTAACCAACACAATCTTAACCCTAACCAACACATCCCTAACCCTAATCAACACAATCCTGACCATACCCAACATAACCCTAACCAACACAATCTTAACCCTAACCAACACAACCCTAACCCTAACCCTAATCAACACAATCCTGACCATACCCAACATAACCCTAACCAACACAATCTTAACCCTAACCAACACAACCCTAACCCTAACCCTAATCAACACAATCCTGACCATACCCAACATAACCCTAACCAACACAATCTTAACCCTAACCAACACAACCCTAACCCTAACCCTAATCAACACAATCCTGACCATACCCAACATAACCCTAACCAACACAATCTTAACCCTAACCAACACAACCCTAACCCTAACCCTAATCAACACAATCCTGACCATACCCAACATAACCCTAACCAACACAATCTTAACCCTAACCAACACAACCCTAACCCTAACCCTAATCAACACAATCCTGACCATACCCAACATAACCCTAACCAACACAATCTTAACCCTAACCAACACAACCCTAACCCTAACCCTAATCAACACAATCCTGACCATACCCAACATAACCCTAACCAACACAATCTTAACCCTAACCAACACAACCCTAACCCTAACCCTAATCAACACAATCCTGACCATACCCAACATAACCCTAACCAACACAATCTTAACCCTAACCAACACAACCCTAACCCTAACCCTAATCAACACAATCCTGACCATACCCAACATAACCCTAACCAACACAATCTTAACCCTAACCAACACAACCCTAACCCTAACCCTAATCAACACAATCCTGACCATACCCAACATAACCCTAACCAACACAATCTTAACCCTAACCAACACAACCCTAACCCTAACCCTAATCAACACAATCCTGACCATACCCAACATAACCCTAACCAACACAATCTTAACCCTAACCAACACAACCCTAACCCTAACCCTAATCAACACAATCCTGACCATACCCAACATAACCCTAACCAACACAATCTTAACCCTAACCAACACAACCCTAACCCTAACCCTAATCAACACAATCCTGACCATACCCAACATAACCCTAACCAACACAATCTTAACCCTAACCAACACAACCCTAACCCTAACCCTAATCAACACAATCCTGACCATACCCAACATAACCCTAACCAACACAATCTTAACCCTAACCAACACAACCCTAACCCTAACCCTAATCAACACAATCCTGACCATACCCAACATAACCCTAACCAACACAATCTTAACCCTAACCAACACAACCCTAACCCTAACCCTAATCAACACAATCCTGACCATACCCAACATAACCCTAACCAACACAATCTTAACCCTAACCAACACAACCCTAACCCTAACCCTAATCAACACAATCCTGACCATACCCAACATAACCCTAACCAACACAATCTTAACCCTAACCAACACAACCCTAACCCTAACCCTAATCAACACAATCCTGACCATACCCAACATAACCCTAACCAACACAATCTTAACCCTAACCAACACAACCCTAACCCTAACCCTAATCAACACAATCCTGACCATACCCAACATAACCCTAACCAACACAATCTTAACCCTAACCAACACAACCCTAACCCTAACCCTAATCAACACAATCCTGACCATACCCAACATAACCCTAACCAACACAATCTTAACCCTAACCAACACAACCCTAACCCTAACCCTAATCAACACAATCCTGACCATACCCAACATAACCCTAACCAACACAATCTTAACCCTAACCAACACAACCCTAACCCTAACCCTAATCAACACAATCCTGACCATACCCAACATAACCCTAACCAACACAATCTTAACCCTAACCAACACAACCCTAACCCTAACCCTAATCAACACAATCCTGACCATACCCAACATAACCCTAACCAACACAATCTTAACCCTAACCAACACAACCCTAACCCTAACCCTAATCAACACAATCCTGACCATACCCAACATAACCCTAACCAACACAATCTTAACCCTAACCAACACAACCCTAACCCTAACCCTAATCAACACAATCCTGACCATACCCAACATAACCCTAACCAACACAATCTTAACCCTAACCAACACAACCCTAACCCTAACCCTAATCAACACAATCCTGACCATACCCAACATAACCCTAACCAACACAATCTTAACCCTAACCAACACAACCCTAACCCTAACCCTAATCAACACAATCCTGACCATACCCAACATAACCCTAACCAACACAATCTTAACCCTAACCAACACAACCCTAACCCTAACCCTAATCAACACAATCCTGACCATACCCAACATAACCCTAACCAACACAATCTTAACCCTAACCAACACAACCCTAACCCTAACCCTAATCAACACAATCCTGACCATACCCAACATAACCCTAACCAACACAATCTTAACCCTAACCAACACAACCCTAACCCTAACCCTAATCAACACAATCCTGACCATACCCAACATAACCCTAACCAACACAATCTTAACCCTAACCAACACAACCCTAACCCTAACCCTAATCAACACAATCCTGACCATACCCAACATAACCCTAACCAACACAATCTTAACCCTAACCAACACAACCCTAACCCTAACCCTAATCAACACAATCCTGACCATACCCAACATAACCCTAACCAACACAATCTTAACCCTAACCAACACAACCCTAACCCTAACCCTAATCAACACAATCCTGACCATACCCAACATAACCCTAACCAACACAATCTTAACCCTAACCAACACAACCCTAACCCTAACCCTAATCAACACAATCCTGACCATACCCAACATAACCCTAACCAACACAATCTTAACCCTAACCAACACAACCCTAACCCTAACCCTAATCAACACAATCCTGACCATACCCAACATAACCCTAACCAACACAATCTTAACCCTAACCAACACAACCCTAACCCTAACCCTAATCAACACAATCCTGACCATACCCAACATAACCCTAACCAACACAATCTTAACCCTAACCAACACAACCCTAACCCTAACCCTAATCAACACAATCCTGACCATACCCAACATAACCCTAACCAACACAATCTTAACCCTAACCAACACAACCCTAACCCTAACCCTAATCAACACAATCCTGACCATACCCAACATAACCCTAACCAACACAATCTTAACCCTAGGGTTGGGATTATTTGGAGGCGTGGAGTTATTTTCAGGGGTGGAGTTATTTTCGGGGGTGGAGTTATTTGGAGAGGTGGGGTTATTTGAAGTGATGGGGTTATTTGGAGAGGTAGGGTTATTTGAAGGGGTGGGGTTATTTTCGGGGGTGGAGTTATTTGGAGAGGTGGGGTTATTTGAAGTGATGGGGTTATTTGGAGAGGTAGGGTTATTTGAAGGGGTGGGGTTATTTGGAGGGGTGAAGAGGTTAAAGAGAGTATGGAAACAGATGCGCGCGCGCACACACACACACACACACACACACACACACACACACACACTGACTACCTCGATGAGGAAGTCACCCATTCTTAGCCCTGCCCTCCAGGCCACGCCCCCCTCATCCACTGACTCCAGATACTGAAGAGCAGGAAACGCTGGCGTGGGAGTGAACTCCTCAATCGGAGTCTGAGCTGCAAAGAGAGAGAGAGAGAGAGAGAGAGAGAGAGAGAGAGAGAGAGAGAGAGAGAGAGAGAGAGAGAGAGAGAGAGTGAGTGAGTGAGTCAGAGAGGGGGATGGGTGAGAGAAAAAGAAAGAGAGAGAGACACAAAGAGTTAGACAGAGAGAAAAAGATTAGAAAATCGACTGACAAAAAGGAGATGCATAGAGATGGATGAAACATATTTTACATTAAGTGGTGTGTGTGTGTGTGTGTGTGTGTGTGTGTGTGTGTGTGTGTGTGTGTGTGTGTCACCTTTAGCTCCTCTGAGCACAAAGCCAAAGCCCTCATTCTCTTTCTTCTGTAGAAGAACAGACTTCTCCTTTATAATGTAATCACTAAGATATAAAGACAGGGAGAGATGGAGAGAGAGAGTGAGAAAGAGAGAGAGAGAGAGAGAGAGAGAGAGAAAGAGAAAGAGAGGGGGAGAGAGAGAGATGGAACGAGAGAGAGAGAGAGAGATGGAAAGAGAGATGGAGAGAAAGAGAGAGAGAGAGAGAGAGAGAAAGAGAGGGGGAGAGAGAGAGATGGAAAGAGAGAAAGAGAAATAGAGAGAGAGAGATGGAGAGAATCATTAGATGTGGTGTTTGAGAAACAGACAGAAGAGAATTCCTCCAGCAGGTGCACAGAGTCAGGATAAGATGAATCTGGAGTCCTGCACAGTTCCTTCTGTACTGTATGAATCTAAAACACAGGGATGATCAGTCAGGGTTCTGTGAGTCAGCAGCTGGATTTGATTCATGGTTTATCTCCTCATTATTCTGTACAGATCTCTGCTGTGAGACCAGACAACCTGCTGGAACTGCATCATCATTTGCACTAGGTATCCAACAACGGCGTTCTGTTTGTATTTAACAATACAACAAAAAAAACACATATTTCTTAATTGTGGTCTAAATAAACAATGAAACTTGAACACATTATGAAATTAACAGCAGCTGATCCAGCATTTTATCCAACCATTTTATTTATCTTCTTACTTTCACTGTTCTTTCCTTACTGTTACTGCACCCAGATTACTGAAGGAAAGACACAAACAGCTTTAACTTCCCACGTATACACTACACCAAAATTAGACTCCATCCTCACATATCCCAGCTTGTTAGTAAACTGGGGTCATACTGCAGGGATACAGTGACCCCTGGAGTTAAGAGGGTTAAGGACCTTGTGCAATGGCCCAACAGTAGCATCCTGGCATTAGAAATGCTTTACATTTACATCTGGGGCATTCAGCAGAAGCTCTTATCCAGAGCGAGGTACAAAAGCCTTTGTGTCTCTGGTTATGAATAAATTGTACACTGTACACAAGATTACACACTTAATATAAATATAACTCTTGAATTCTACAAAGCAAACTTAGAAAGTGCTAATTTAA
>MU551658.1:71818-74318 GCA_024362625.1 Silurus asotus
TGTAGCTCTATGTTGTGTGTTGTAGCTCTATGTTGTGTGTTGTAGCTTTGTGTTGTGTGATGTAGCTCTGTGTTGTGTGATGTAGTTCTGTGTTGTGTGATGAAGCTCTGCGTTGTGTGATGAAGCTCTGTGTTGTGTAATGTAACTATCTTTTGTGTTGTAGCTCTGTTGTGTGATTGAGCTCTGTGTTGTGAGATGGTGCTCTGGGTTGTGTGATGTAACACTATGCTGTGTGTTTTAGCTCTGTGTTGTGTGATGTAGCTCTGTGTTGTGTGATGTAGCTCTGTGTTGTGTGATGTAGCTCTGTGTTGTGTGATGTAGCTCTGTGTTGTGTGATGTAGCTCTGTGTTGTGTGATGAAGTTCTGTGTTGTGTGATGGAGCTCAGTGTTGTGTAATGGAGCTCAGTGTTGTGTAATGAACCTCTATGCTGTGTGATGAAGCTCTGTGTTGTGTGATGTAACTCTATTCTGTGTGTTGTAGCTCTGTGTTGTGTGATGGAGCTCTGTTTTGTGTGATTGAGCTCTATGTTGTGTGATGTAGCTCTGTGTTGTGTGATGTAGCTCTGTGTTGTGTGATGTAGCTCTGTGTTGTGTGATGAAGCTCTGCGTTGTGTGATGAAGCTCTGCGTTGTGTGATGAAGCTCTGTGTTGTGTAATGTAACTATCTTTTGTGTTGTAGCTCTGTTGTGTGATTGAGCTCTGTGTTGTGAGATGGTGCTCTGGGTTGTGTGATGTAACACTATGCTGTGTGTTTTAGCTCTGTGTTGTGTGATGTAGCTCTGTGTTGTGTGATGTAGCTCTGTGTTGTGTGATGTAGCTCTGTGTTGTGTGATGTAGCTCCTTTGTTGTGTGTTGGAGCTCTATGTTGTGTGATGTAGCTCTGTGTTGTGTGTTGTAGCTCTATGTTGTGTGTTGGAGCTCTATGTTGTGTGATGTAGCTCTATGTTGTGTGTTGGAGCTTTGTGTTGTGTGATGTAGCTCTGTGTTGTGTGTTGGAGCTCTATGTTGTGTGATGTAGCTCTATGTTGTGTGTTGGAGCTCTATGTTGTGTGTTGGAGCTCTATGTTGTGTGATGGAGCTCTATGTTTTGTGATGGAGCTTTATGTTGTGTGTTGGAGCTCTATGTTGTGTGATGTAGCTCTATGTTGTGTGTTGGAGCTTTGTGTTGTGTGATGTAGCTCTATGTTGTGTGATGTAGCTCTATGTTGTGTGTTGGAGCTTTGTGTTGTGTGATGTAGCTCTGTGTTGTGTGTTGGAGCTCTATGTTGTGTGATGGAGCTCTATGTTTTGTGATGGAGCTTTATGTTGTGTGATGTAGCTCTATGTTGTGTGTTGGAGCTTTGTGTTGTGTGATGTAGCTCTATGTTGTGTGTTGGAGCTCTATGTTGTGTATGGGGAAAGTTGTCTTGTGTCACTGTGTACTGCATCAGCTACAGTATAAATGGTTGAAATGACAAGAAAAGTTTCCTGACTTGACTTGATTCAGCTCTCAGCCTGGTAACTTTATTCCTAATTTAATCGCTCGGCTCGTTTCATTTGAAGTCGAGAGGCTTTTTGTAAAACTCAAAACAAGAATAGAACTTAAAAGAGACGATGTAAACCGCACTGTGATCTGCCTCAGGGTCACATTAGAATACACACTCAGACTCAGACTCAGACTCAGAGGGAGCAGGTTAACTCAGCAAAACACCAAAACCATAAAAACGCTTAAAAACAAAATACAATCACATCAAATCACTGAAATAGTGAAAGATTTCTGCACAATCTTTATTTTACATTGTATAGAAGGAGTCTCCAGTGTCAGCACTTTGTATCAGTCAAAGGTAAAACGTTCAGATTTCCCTCATTTTCAGGACAGAGTTTACACTTCTTTGCAGTTTCCATGGTAACATGATGGCTGCAATTTAGTTCTTAGTTAGACAGAAAATGAAGAGAGACTGTTCATAGCTGTTAAAATGTAAGTGACAACAGGAACACACATTTCCTAAGCATTAAATATAAGCAAATTAATACAGAAAAAAACGAGTCATTGGAACAGTTGCGCTGTTGTATAATAGAAGTAAAAGTAAAATCCCCTGCTGTGATGGAAAACATTGGGGTGTTTCAGTATGAGCTGAGAGCCAGGACAAGTTTGTACACATCACTCACTTTTGTGGATCCAATCACAGTGTTGACTAGATTACTGTTCCTGCTGTCTACTGCTGTTCATATATTTCAGCTATTTACATGAGACATCTCTATCTAGAGTGAAGTACATGCATCTAATTTATACACCTGAGCAGGTGAAGGGTAAGAACAGATTCTGGTCAAAAAACAAGTTAAAATCTTTTAAGATAGAAGTTAGAATAAGCATGACCTTTTAAACAACATTGCAACCCCTCCCCCCCAAACAATACTGTGTCCTTTCAAGCAACACCGTGACCCTTAAAACAACACATTAACCCTTCAAATGACACTGTGACCCCACAAACAACACAATATCAAATGTCTAAACTAAGGA
>MU551658.1:79318-89318 GCA_024362625.1 Silurus asotus
TGCTGGTGATTTGGTGTAAGTTGAGCACACATTTAACCAGCATGGCCACCACAGAATTTTGTAGCAACATGCCATCCTAACTGGGTTACCCTTAATTGGGCTTTCATTTGTTTTCCAACAGGACATTGACCCCAAACACACCTCTGTGTTCTGTAAGAGATATTTGTAGTAGTCGAGTAATAAGTGCTGTATCAGATGACCTCAAGTCTACAAGTCAAGAAGCTTTTATTATAATTTCAACGATATAAATCTGATGCAGTACACAGTGAAATGAGACAACATTCCTCCATAACCCTGGTGCTACAATATTACATAACACAGAGCTCCATCACACAACACAGAGCTCCATCACACAACACAGAGCTCCATCACACAACATAGAGCTCCATCACACAACACAGAGCTCCATACACAACACAGAGCTCCATACACAACACAGAGCTCCAACACAGAGCTCCATCACACAACACAGAGCTCCAACACAGAGCTCCATCACACAACATAGAGCTACATACACAACACAGAGCTCCATCACACAACATAGAGCTACATACACAACACAGTGCTTCAGCACACAACATAGAGCTACATACACAACACAGAGCTCCATCGCACAACACAGAGCTCCATCGCACAACATAGAGCTCCATCACACAACACAGAGCTCCAGCACACAACACAGAGCTCCAGCACACAACACAGAGCTCCATCACGCGACACAGATCTCCATTACACGACACAGATCTCCATCACACGACACAGAGCTCCATCACACGACACAGAGCTCCATCACACGACACAGAGCTCCATCACACAACACAGAGCTCCATCACACAACCTAGAGCTCCATACACAACACAGAGCTCCATCACACAACACAGAGCTCCATCACACAACACAGAGCTCCATCACACAACCTAGAGCTCCATACACAACACAGAGCTCCATACACAACACAGAGCTCCATCACACAACATAGAGCTCCATCACACAACACAGAGCTCCATCACACAACCTAGAGCTCCATACACAACACAGAGCTACATACACAACACAGAGCTCCATCACACAACACAGAGCTCCATCACACAACATAGAGCTACATACACAACACAGAGCTCCATCACACAACCTAGAGCTCCATACACAACACAGAGCTACATACACAACACAGAGCTCCATCACACAACATAAAGCTCCATTACACAACACAGAGCTCCATCACATAACACAGAGCTCCAACACAGAGCTCCATCACACAACACAGAGCTCCATCACACAACATAGAGCTACATCACACAACATAGAGCTCCATTACACAACATAGAGCTACATACACAACACAGAGCTCCATCACACAACCTAGAGCTCCATACACGACACAGAGCTCCATCACACAACACAGAGCTCCATCACACAACCTAGAGCTCCATACACAACACAGAGCTACATACACAACACAGAGCTCCATCACACAACACAGAGCTCCATCACACAACATAGAGCTACATACACAACACAGAGCTCCATCACACAACCTAGAGCTCCATACACAACACAGAGCTCCATCACACAACATAAAGCTCCATTACACAACACAGAGCTCCATCACATAACACAGAGCTCCAACACAGAGCTCCATCACACAACACAGAGCTCCATCACACAACATAGAGCTACATCACACAACATAGAGCTCCATTACACAACATAGAGCTACATACACAACACAAAGCTCCATCACACAACATAGAGCTACATACACAACACAGAGCTCCATCACACAACACAGAGCTCCATCACACAACCTAGAGCTCCATACACAACACAGAGCTCCATCACACAACATAGAGCTACATACACAACACAGAGCTCCAGCACACAATATAGAGCTCCATCACAAAACACAGAGCTCCATACACAACACAGAGATCCATCACACAACATAGATCTAAGGAATAAAGTAATTATCCTCACCACAAAGTGCATCGTGTGCAATCGAGTGCAGACAAAAAAAACTGTGCAGACAAATAAAACTGTAGATGGCAGATGTATGGGCTGAATGGAAATCCGCCTTCTATATCACAAGGGAGCACTTTGAGTACCAAGTAATGTTGTATAGCCTGATTAAAGTGACACCTGTATTCCAGGCCTTCATGAAGAACATTTTTCAGGACCTACTAAACTCTTGTATTTTTGTAAATAATGATGACATCCATGTATACTCCAAGGTCTATGACCTTCATATCTATCAGGTATGCACTGCACTAGGAAGTCCGTTGCAGCACCAAGAAAGTGTTTAAAGAATTAAAAAAACAATTCGGCTCAATGCCTATCCTGCAACATCCAGACCACAGCAATCCCTTTTTGGTGGAGGTAGATGGCTTTAATTGCAGGATTGGAGGCAAACTGTCTCAACAACATGGCAGCCCAGGAACACTCTTTTTGCCTGCATACTTTTTGCAGAAGTTAACCCTGGCAGAAATCAACTATGATGTGCAGAGCTGAGAAATACATTCACTGTCAATCCTGGTGGGCTTTATTTTTCACCATGTCCCACTATATGGTGGACTTTAACACTGACCCTGTAGATTTGTACTCCTCTAAGGTCTACCACATCAATGGAAACGGTCAAGCCACTTTTGCACCACGCCTTTGAAACTATGGGTTATCATTGTGGAGGGTGAATCAGGAGCTGGGACACTTCTTAAGGACTTCTTTTGCAGCAGGGAACAACATCTCTGAACGCTATTCGTCCACTGCAAATAATCCAAAATGCAGCTGCATGACTTGTGTTCAATCTGCCCAAGTTTTCCCACACCACCCCACTGCTGCTCCCTCACTGGCTTCCAGTAGCTGCACATCTCAGATTCAAAACACTGATGATACCTACAAGGCCAAAAATGGACCAGCGCCATCTTACCTCAATGACCTCATCACATCTCGCACTGCACCACGCTGTCTGAGATCCTCCAGCACTGCTCCACTGGTACCTCCTTCTCTCAGAATAAGAGGTAAGTACACTTCAAGGCTCTTCTCTGTTCTGGCACCGAGGTGGTGGAATGAACTTCCCCTAGATGTCCGTACAGCAGAGTCCCTGACTATCTTCAAGCGACAATTGAAGACCTTCATCTTCCTGAAACACTTATATAAGGACTTTCCAAGTTTGTAGAATTCAAGAGTTATATTTATATTGAGTTTGTAATCTGGTGTACAGTGTAGATTTATTCATTACTAGAGACTCAAAGACTTTTGTACGTCGCTCTGGATAAGAGCTTCTGCTAAATGGCGCAAATGTAAATGTAAACATGAGCTGAATATGCCCAGAATTTCCTGACCCACTTCTCCACTTAACCCCACACCTTTTTACTGTGCCTTAGGTTACCAACTGCCACTAGTTTCATCTTCAGTGGTGCCATCAGACGTCCCAGCAGTTAAGGACTTCTTTTTTGTCGGCATCGAGACATCTGGAAAAGAGCTTTTGTGCATCTTCAGAGGCCGCTTGCCAAGAGCTACAAGCTAATCGGCTGTTTTTGTGCTTCTTGACTGCCGCTACTGCTGTTTTTGCATTACGTTGTGTTTATGTTTACGAATACACTTGTTTATTGTCCTCTCTTTTACACATTACTGTATAATATATTATACAGCAGGTTTACTGGTCAGCTCTATTGTGTGTTTTGTGTATTTGTCCCACACTGTCTTGTGTTGTCTGTCTGCACTGGTTTTGTGTCAGCACTGGTTTGTGTCTGCACTGGTTTTGTGTCAGCACTGGTTTTGTGTCGGCACTGGTTTGTGTCTGCACTGGTTTTGTGTCTGCACTGGTTTGTGTCTGCACTGGTTTGTGTCTGCACTGGTTTTGTGTCTGCACTGGTTTTGTGTCTGCACTGGTTTGTGTCTGCACTGGTTTTGTGTCTGCACTGGTTTGTGTCTGCACTGGTTTTGTGTTTGCACTGGTTTGTGTCTGCACTGGTTTGTGTCTGCACTGGTTTTGTGTCAGCACTGGTTTTGTGTCTGCACTGGTTTTGTGTCTGCACTGGTTTGTGTCTGCACTGGTTTTGTGTCTGCACTGGTTTTGTGTCTTCACTGGTTTTGTGTCTGCACTGGTTTGTGTCTGCACTGGTTTTGTGTCTGCACTGGTTTGTGTCTGCACTGGTTTGTGTCTGCACTGTTTGCACTCGGTTGCATTTTATGTGTTGAGGTCACCTACTTTAGTCTTTAACTCTGTGTTCTATTGTGTAGCTTTATGTTGTTTGATGAAGCTCTGTGTTGTTTAATGTAGCACCAGGATTCTGGAGGAATGTTGTCTCATTTCACTGTGTACTGTGTCAGATATATTAGATATATATACCAGGATTGAAGGATGGTGTCTTCCGTGTCCCTGTTTCATGCTAACACCACAATCATAACCATTGTTCTCAGTGACTCGTTGTGTGTTATTGTCTGTGTATACCTGGTCTCTTTTCTTCATTTTGTGGCAGAACTTCTTCCACACACTCAGCAGGAAACCAACCAGTCCGACCTTTTACTGTACCCTCCCAGAAACCTCCCTCTCCAACACTCAGCACTGAAACACACACACACAATATTATAGACATCCATTAATACTATTTATGTGTATGTATACAAAAGAAGGATGTTGTGTTAATACTTATAATAAATTATAGACATATCTGACCTTTGACCTTGTCCCCTTTGCTTAGGCTAAGCTCTCGGTCTCCCTGAGCAGAATGAGAGCGAGTTGCTATAAAGACACGACCAGGAACTGCACTGTACAGCCTCTTCCGCTGAACCACACTGAAGACCAAGCAAGAAAGGCTCTTATAAAAAAAAAATATACAACTGTACAGACCATTATACAGACAATATCACAATCCTCACCCCTGTCTGCCTCTCTGTTTTTTCTGCTTTTCATCAGATTCCCCTCTTCCTCTGGATGGAGAACGAGTGCGAGCACCACGAGGACTACTAGAACTTCTCAGAGCAAAGGAAGAGCGGCGCTGAGAGGGAGATTAACAGGGATGCTTAGGAAAATAATGATCCTAAAGTATACTTTTGTAATTATAACAGATGATTTGATTTAGTAATGGTCTGTAGGTCTTGGGAGATATGAGAAGGGGTGAATGCTTCCCAGGCTTTGCTGCACAAAGCCACACCCAAGTGAGACAGAATTCAGTCTGATTTTAAATGTTTGGTTCACAAATTCTTTGTGTCTGCATCCAGACAAACTGGAGTCTGTAGACTGCACCAGTAGATGGAGTGAGTATTGGACCAGGCTTTGAAAATAAATAGGCAACGAAGCAATTAACATCTTGAGTGTTCACTCTTTAACAGTTTGAGACCTGGCATGGCATTTTTGAAATCTAAATTCTCTTCAGAGTTATGTAGAGCTGCTGTGGAATAATGTTAAAAACATCTTCTTCTTCTTTCCGCTGCTCCCATTAGGGGTCTCCACAGCGGATCATCCGTCTCCATACCCCCCTGTCCTCTACATCTGCCTCTTTCACACCAACTACCAGCATGTCTTCCCTCACCACATCCATAAACCTCCTTCTTGGTCTTCCTTCTTTCCTCCTTCCTGGTGTCTCCATCCTTAGCATTCTTCTACTGATATACCCCATGTCCCTCCTCTGCACATGTCCAAACCATCTCAATCTCACCTCCCTCACCTTGTCTCTTAAACGTCCTACATGCGCTGTCCCTCTAATAAACTTATTTCTAATCCTGTCCATCGTCGTCACTCCCAACGAACATCTCAACATCTTCAGCTCTGCTACCTCCAGCTCCACCTCCTGTCTTTTACTCAATGCCACTGTCTCTAATCCATACAACATCTCAGGTCTCACCACAGTCCTATAAACTTTCCCTTTCACTCTCACAGATACTCTTCTATCACAAATCACTCCTGCTATCACTCTTCTCCACCCACTCCACCCTGCCTGCACTCTTTTCTTCACTTCTCTAACACACTCTCCATTTTTTTGCACTGTTGACCCCAGGTACCTGAACTCCTCCACCTTCTCCACCTCTTCTCCCTGCAACCGCACCCCTCCACTGCCCTCCCTCTCATTCACACACATGTACTCTGTCTTACTCCTACTGACTTTCATTCCCCTCCTCTCCAGCGTGTACCTCCACCTCTCCAGGATCTTCTCAACCTGCTCCCTACTCTCACCACAAATAAAAATATCATCCGCAAACATCACAGTCCACGGAGACTCCTGTCTGACCTCGTCCGTCAACCTGTCCATCACCACTGCAAACAGGAAAGGGCTCAGTGCTGATCTTTGATGCAGTCCAACCTCCACTTTGCACACTTCACTGCTGTCACACTGTCCTCATACATGTCCTGCACCACCCTCACATACTTCTCTGACACACCAGACTTCCTCATACAATACCACAACTCCTCTCTCCACCCTGTCCTACGCTTTCTCTAAATCCACAAACACACACTGCAGCTCCTTCTGTCCTTCTCTATTCTTCTCCATTAACATTCTCAAAGCAAATAATGCATCTGTGGTGCTCTTCCTCGGCATGAAACCATACTGCTGCTCACAGATGGTCACCTCTTCTCTCAGCCTGGCTTCCACTACTCTTTCCCAGAACTTCATGGTGTGACTGATCAACTTTATTCCCCTGTAGTTACTGCAGGTCTGCACATCTCCATTATGCTTAAAGATCAGTAGCAGCTCAGTCCTTCTCCATTCCTCAGGGATCCGCTCATATTAATGTTGAAAACATAAACTGAATTTAATTTCTTGGTGTTTACAAGTGTGTAATCTACAGAACATCTCTGCTCCATGTTCAGAAATGATTCTAGAGAAGCCAGAACTAAGGGTTCTCAGGCTATTACAGTGGAACCCGGTTATCTCGACCTCGGTTTCCTCGACAACCCTATTAAGTCGACGTTATTGAAGTGGAACCGCCAAATTCTCGCTTTTTCTAAGCATTTTTTATCGGTTATGTCGCGGAACCCTGATATCTCGAGCACAAGGGAGGAAAAATTAGAAATTTTATCGTCAGTTATGTGGATCGGCGCTGTGCAGCCGCAGAAGAACTCGCGAGGGTGGAAAAATTAAACCTTATTGTATAAGGTTTAATTGTATACTATACAATTAAATACTTATATATTCTATAAGTATTGTATACTGGTGAATCTGCTGTTAGTAAGTGCACATATGCATTTTTTTTGTTAAATGTTATGCGATGAACGCGAGCGCGGCTTCAACTCCTTACCGAGCGCGCGAGCAGGGTGAGGAGCACGGCTCTCTCGGTAAGGAGTTGAAGCCGGGAGCTTCAGAGAAAGCGGTCGAGAAAGCACCTGCCACGCCCCCTTCGGCCGTTTTGGATCTTCCGGGGTTTTTTTCCGGCTCCGCGCCGTGCCATCGGTTGCAGTATTTTTGAATTTCCATATTTTTTCCATTCACAAACTCTCTCTCTCTCTCTCTCTCTCTCTCTCTCTCTCTGTTTCTCTCTCTCTCTCTCTCTCCCCCTCGGCATCGCGGATGTAAGTTTTTACATGCTTTTGAAAGCAGTGAGTGGAGGACATTTACCAAGAACTACGAACACACACTACAGTAGTCACATTAAGGGTACGTAATTTCTCTATTATGGCGAACATCCAGTTCATTCAGTGTGTGAAGTGTGTCATGTTTAGTCAGTCTTTGAATTGAATTTTTTCGGACACTTTGCTTTGTGTGTGTGTGTGTGGATGACTTCAGCCTGATGGTCATAAGTTTTCAGAAACTTGGTTACTGTTTATTTTTCTTTTTTTTCCACATCTGGACTAAATGTGAGATGTCACTGTGCAGCCGCTGTGTTTTTTTTTGTTTTTGAGTGATCTGTGTGTTTATAATGTTGGAGAATATAATAAAGGTTTGTATGGAGAATGGACGCTGGTTTGTATTGTATACTGGTGAATCTCTGCTGTTAGTTGGTGCACTTGTGCCTTTTGTTGTTAAGAAACATGTAAATTTTTATAGCATGACTTCATCAAACAAATCACAGCAACGCTGTTGTGTAAAAACCCTCCAAAAACACGTGCATGTACATTCTCATTTATTAACACACATCATGTACATAAAGAAATTTCAAGCACGTTAATATACTGCTGCCATTTTTATTTTTGTTTATCTCCATCATCGGTTACCTCGATGCTTTTTGGCGACCCCCTACGACATCGACATAACCGGGTTCCACTGTACTTTAATCTAAGAGTAAGATAAGAAATCATGGCAGAGCTGATGCAGGTGAACTACCTTAGTTTGTCCCCAAACCCACCCCTGAAGGTGTAGACCATGCTGAGTGGAGGTCCTAAACATAACACTGTGATACAGATGGACAAGTATGTTGAGACTACCTGTGTAGTTTGAGGTGCAACAGTGGGTGGGGCTACAGGATCAAGGGGTGTGGCCATGGTGTTCTCACTCTTTGCCCGTATGAGGGGGTGGGGGTGGGGAAGAGACATGTTCACTGACAAGGCATGTCCACTATCAACATGCTGTGGAGCATATTTAGGAGTCTCCAAAAATGGAACTGGAAGAGAGAGAGAGAGAGAGAGAGAGAGAGAGAGAGAGAGAGAGAGAGAGAGAGAGAGAGAGTGTGTGGTGGTGGAGTGTGTAATGGTGGAGTGTGTGGTGGTGGAGTGTGTAATGGTGGAGTGTGTGGTGGTGGAGTGTGTAATGGTGGAGTGTGTGGTGGTGGAGTGTGTAATGGTGGAGTGTGTGGTGGTGGAGTGTGTAATGGTGGAGTGTGTGGTGGTGGAGTGTGTAATGGTGGAGTGTGTGGTGGTGGAGTGTGTAATGGTGGAGTGTGTGGTGGTGGAGTGTGTAATGGTGGAGTGTGTGGTGGTGGAGTGTGTAATGGTGGAGTGTGTGGTGGTGGAGTGTGTAATGGTGGAGTGTGTGGTGGTGGAGTGTGTAATGGTGGAGTGTTTGGTGGTGGAGTGTGTGGTGGTGGAGTGTGTAATGGTGGAGTGTTTGGTGGTGGAGTGTGTGGTGGTGGAGTGTGTAATGGTGGAGTGTTTGGTGGTGGAGTGTGTGGTGGTGGAGTGTGTAATGGTGGAGTGTTTGGTGGTGGAGTGTGTGGTGGTGGAGTGTGTAATGGTGGAGTGTTTGGTGGTGGAGTGTGTGGTGGTGGAGTGTGTAATGGTGGAGTGTTTGGTGGTGGAGTGTGTGGTGGTGGAGTGTGTAATGGTGGAGTGTTTGGTGGTGGAGTGTGTGGTGGTGGAGTGTGTAATGGTGGAGTGTTTGGTGGTGGAGTGTGTGGTGGTGGAGTGTGTAATGGTGGAGTGTTTGGTGGTGGAGTGTGTGGTGGTGGAGTGTGTAATGGTGGAGTGTTTGGTGGTGGAGTGTGTGGTGGTGGAGTGTGTAATGGTGGAGTGTTTGGTGGTGGAGTGTGTGGTGGTGGAGTGTGTAATGGTGGAGTGTTTGGTGGTGGAGTGTGTGGTGGTGGAGTGTGTAATGGTGGAGTGTTTGGTGGTGGAGTGTGTGGTGGTGGAGTGTGTAATGGTGGAGTGTTTGGTGGTGGAGTGTGTGGTGGTGGAGTGTGTAATGGTGGAGTGTTTGGTGGTGGAGTGTGTGGTGGTGGAGTGTGTAATGGTGGAGTGTTTGGTGGTGGAGTGTGTGGTGGTGGAGTGTGTAATGGTGGAGTGTTTGGTGGTGGAGTGTGTGGTGGTGGAGTGTGTGGTGGTGGAGTGTGTAATGGTGGAGTGTGTGGTGGTGGAGTGTGTAATGGTGGAGTGTTTGGTGGTGGAGTGTGTGGTGGTGGAGTGTGTAATGGTGGAGTGTGTGGTGGTGGAGTGTGTAATGGTGGAGTGTTTGGTGGTGGAGTGTGTGATGGTGGAGTGTGTAATGGTGGAGTGTGTGGTGATGGCCAGAACTCCTCTCTCCACCCTGTCGTACGCTTTTTCTAAATCCACAAACACACACTGCAGCTCCTTCTGACCTTCTCTATACTTCTCCATCAACATCCTCAAAGCAAATAATGAGTCTGTGGTGCT
>MU551658.1:94318-104318 GCA_024362625.1 Silurus asotus
AGTTGCTCAGTAGCTCCTGGTTTTATAACCATAATGACTGTAGAAGACTGCAGAAATATCATCAGTCATAATCACACACTCCAGTGCTCATGTTAGTTCTCACTCTCCAGTGTTTTGTAGTGTTTAAAGACTAGAATCACACTCTTGATGTCACCCAAATAAGGATGAGGTTTTGCTTTTGAGTCTGATTCCTCTCAAGGTTTCTTCCTCATAACATTTAAGGGAGTTTTTCCTTCACCACAGACTCCATGGTGCTTATCAGGGATAAACACACACCTTCACCTTCACTGTTAAATTCTGTAAAGCTGCTTTGAGACGATGTGTGCTGTGAAAAGCGCAATAGAAATAAACTTCACTTGACTTGACTCTGGAAATCGGCTGAAGTAAGTGAACGTCTGTGCCGAGACCGTAAACAAGGAGGGGGAAGCGATGTGGCATTAGGGCGAGGCACATGAAGTTTCTGAAGTAAGACGTGATGATATCTCACCTCCACTCTCTGGATCATGGTAATTAGGGTCCAGTCCTTTATCCAAAGCTTTGTGGATCTTCTCCACTGCTCCACTTTGGACATAGTCCAGGAACTTCTTTAGGTTGGCCTACACACACTCAGACAAAGATCTTATATGAGGCCAAAGACCAGATACTCAGACCTTGTGAAAGACTGCAGAGACCATGTCTGTTTGTAACTAAAGTGTAATGAAGGTAAAGTGTCTGAGAGCTGATGGAGATGTGAGGATGAGTGTGAGATTAAAGCTGTTTTTTAAATTACAGTCAAACCCTGTACAACTCTACTGCTCAATTTATCATCGAATTGCTGAATGATGTATGAACATATTCAAATACAATATATATATGTGTGTGTGTGTGTGTGTGTGTGTGTGTGTGTGTGTGTGTGTGTGTGTGTGCGTCAGTACCTTGGTGTGTAACTTTGCCAACTGTTTCTCATCCAGGTTTGTTTGTTTATAAACCCGACTTTTGTATCTAAACTGTGAGACACACAATATTAATCAGACTTAATAAGAAACACAGTATGACTGATAGACTATTCTTTTACCACACGCACACACACACACACACACACACACACACACACACACTCTATTTCTCTTCATCACTTAAAAATATGCATAAAAATTGTTTTATCAGAAGACCTTCAGTATGACTAAGAGAAGAAGAGAGAGAATGAGTTCTGCTGTATGGAGATAATCTGGTCCTTATGTCTTTCAACGCTCAGGATCTCCAGCAGAACCTGCACCTGCTGCAGAAGTACTCTTAGACCTGAGCTCTGACAGCCCACCACAACAACCAAGACCATTTATAAAACTGTGTAGAAATTCAAGTTAGAATCTGATTCAATACACAGTGGAACCTCGGGATACGAATTTAATTCGTTCCGGTACTTTATTCGTAACCTGAAAAGTTCGTATCCCGATACAAATTTCCCCATAATAATGAACAGAAACTTCGGTAATTCGTTCTGGACAACCAAAAATATTACTTAAATAAAAATAAAGCCAATATTTACTAATATAATATACTTTTAACATGTTATAATAAAATCATACCACATAAAAACATACAAAAGAGGAAAAGATCTTTAGCGGGTACTTTCCCTTTGAGAAGACTCGCTGCAGGAGACGACGTTCGTATCCTGATATATTGCTCGTAACCAGGGGCAAAAATCTTGATGAACTGCGATTCGTAACCTGAATTATACGTATGCCAGGGCGTTCGTAACCCGAGGTTCCACTGTACTTGAGTCAGTAAACTGATTGTTCTGTATGACAGTGAAGTGTAGAGCTCGCTTACACAACAACCTGCACAATCATCTTATACACACAAACACACAACACACACCAACACACAAACCAACACACCAACATCCACCTGAGATCCTGCATGTGGAGTTCTGCACAATCACCTTACACGCTGACATCCCACACACACACACACACACACACACACACACACACACACACACACACCATCAAAATGCACCACATCACCCCCAACCTCACAGAAAAAGACAGCACACAAACCCCTCAGCCCCCGATTATTAATTGCCCCAGCTACTGGGGGTCCACAGACAAGAGAGAGTGGGGGGTGTTGTTGATGATAGTTTGGGGCAGAAAATAAACTAAAATAAATTCAGACACAATAATACAACGGTACATCTCATGGGCTGTATTCCTCTTATACCACAGCAAACTCCTAAGAATCCATTTATTTTCCACATTTTACTATTTATTCCTTTTTATTGATATTTAATGTTGTGGAACTGAAATGAGTTGTTTTTCCTGTTATGACTTGTGTTACAGAAGCTATAAACACACACTCCCTCAGCAGTGTCTCTCTCATCAGGTTAATAAGACTGCATTAACTCCAACACTCACTGTTTCTACTTTCAGTCTGCATTAGCAGCACCATGACCTGAAGGAATCTGAGGTCTGGAGGAAGTTCTGCTTGAAATTGTGGGTAATGTGGTTCCTAAGAGGTTGCTATAACTACTATAGGATTTAACTATTATAGAATTGGTGTAGAACTAAGTTTCACTGTGGCATTGTGGGTAATTAAGATAATGGGGTTAAAGATATTTTCTGAGAAATTTCCTTATTTTCATAAAAAAAGACATACATTGATGAGGAAGATGAGTTCAGGTACAGTACCTCCAGGTAAGGCACACCCTTCTCAAGTGATTGTGGGATTTGTCGTAGCGATTGCTCCTCCTCCAGGAAGCGGGCGTGGTGTCCCTCTGAGGCAGGCTGGAACAATCCATAGTTATACACATCCCACAACGACTCACTAAGAGAACACACCACCTGCTGCTTCACGCTCCACACAGTTGCATCAGGATCGAACCGCAAACACTTCTGTATACACACACACACACACACACACACACACACACACACACACACACACAAACAAACCAATATGCATATGCAGTGAATTATATACACTCCACATACAGGCACCAAGATCCCAAAAATCTCCAGCAGACCTTCATTAGAATGTTGGAGGACGTTGTAGAAAGCATGATGTGTGTCTTTCTGATTGGTAAAAGTTTTAGGAATGACTCACTGTTGTGTAAAGTGATTCATAACCTGCTGAGATGTTTCTGTTTCACTAATAATCAACCTAATGTCCTTGATATTTCAATGACAGTCCTAAAACTGTGGGACATTTGTTTCCAGGTGATTATATGTATAAATATATATATATATATACTGTATAGGTTTATCTCTCATGTCATGTTTCTCATGTACAGTATAACTCCTAAATCCTGGAGAAACCTCTAACACCTTCAAAGTAGTAGTAACACAGTTACTTTATCTTTCCAATATCGACCTTTTTCATTTTCCTCACTTTCTACATGGAACTATTGTTAATCTCCAACTCCTCTTTAAACCTGAATCACCCATTAAATACTAGTAAATGTCCTTCAGCTCCAAACCCCTACTGCTCCTCATGCAACCTGCTGGTCATAGATTTTTTTATTCTTTAAATTCCACCCTCCTTCAGACATAATTCTCCACCTCATTGTCCTCCAGCTGAACATGCACACGTTCCTGTAAACCTGTATGTTTACCACAACTCCATACCCTTTCCCAAAATTCACTTTACGGTGTAGGAGGAAAAGCTTTCTACATTCTCCACTTACTGAATCCTCCCATGTGGTGCTCAGTTTGAGGTAAGTTTTGACTGTTTCAGCTACTTTAGAGAGTCTAGCTTTCTTCTTTTTGGAGTTTACACAGTGACCAGAAAGACAAAAAACTTTCTCTAAAGACTTCCAAAAAATGTGTGCATTTCATTTTTTCATACAACATTCCACGTACTTCTGATTGTCCGATCTGCAGTCTCCTTCACCTCTATACATTCTACCTTATTAAGCTGAGGGTTTACAATCTCCTCCCTTCTGACACATCTACACTGGATTTTCTTCCTACTCTCTGCTTCTCCTCTTTTGACCTACATTTCTTATGTTGTTCAGCCACTGATCCATGTCCTCCTTGCATAAAATGTTTCCCCCTCCAAAATATTTCTTTTTTATCTGAAACTGTTCCCTTTTATTTTAACCCTTCTATATTACTATCTATTTCTCCAGCTTTCGACTCTTTAAAACTGTTTAATGTCTATAATAAAAGCTTTATTTATTGGAAATTTAATTTCAGATGCTGGCCTTCACTGTAAATCACTGTATGTTACTGTAGATCACTGTTGGTTATGGAGATCACTGTAGATAACTGTAGGCTAGTGTAAGTCACTGTAGGTCACTGTCGGCTACTGTAGACTAATGAAGGTCAGTTGGTTAGCGTAGGTAACTGTAGGTCACTGCAGGCTACTGTAAACTAGTGTAGGTCACTGTAGGCTACTGTAGACTAGTGTAGGTCACTGTAGGCTACTGTAGACTAGTGTAGGTCACTGTAGGTTAGTGTAGGTAACTGTAGGCTACTGTAGACTAGTGTAGGTCACTGTAGGTTAGTGTAGGTAACTGCAGGCTACTGTAGACTAGTGTAGGTCACTGCTGGTTAGTGTAGGTCACTATAGGCTACTGTAGGTTACTAGCACACCCATTCACCCCTAAATGCAAACAGAACCCCCTCTTCACACCCACACACAAATCTACATGCTCAAACACACAACACATATTCACACAGAGCCACACACATATACACACACACTTACATTTGTCCAATTACTTTACACACACACGCACAGGCAGATTTGAGGGCAACACGTGTCCCACTTTTTCTCTCATTCTTCCCTAGAGCCGTGTGTGTGTGTGTGTGTGTGTGTGTGTGTGTGTGTGTGTGTGTGTGTGTGTGTGTGTGTGTGTGTGTTGCTACAGCACACTTCTCACATGTCTGTATGTTTTATTAAAAATGTCAGAATCCCATCTGACGTTCTATTGAACACGCTCTTCATGCCCATTCCATGAAGATATGGGGACTAATGCTCCCCATACCATCAGAGATGCAGCTTTTGAACTGAATGTTAAGCCAGATGATCCCTCTCCACTGTTCTGGAGAACATGGTGTTCATTATTTCCAAACAGAATTTTGATTCGTCTGACCACAGAACAGTTTTCCACATTGCCTCGGTACAGTTTAAATGAGGTTTGGCTCAGAGAGGATGGTGGTGATCATGTTGATGATATAATGTTGATATTATGATGATTATTATGATGATATTATGTTGATATTAGCAAGGCTCCGCTCTGCTCTGCTCAGACATCAACAACTACAGACCGGTATCACTTCTCTCCTTTCTTTCTAAATCTCTGGAACGCACTGTTTTTAACCAACTGTCTGTCTGTCTGTCTCTCACAGAACAACCTCTGTGATCCGAACCAGTCTGGGTTCAAAGCAGCAAATTCCACAGAGACGGCCCTTTTGGCGGTTTCTGAGAAACTGCATGCTGCTCGGTCAGCCAAGCTGTCATCTGTACTTATCTTTCTGGACCTTTCAGCAGCATTCGACACAGTCAACCACAATTCTTTCTTGTCTACCCTCAAGATCCTCGGTATCTGCGGAACAGCATGGGAATGGTTTGCTTCCTACCTCGAAGGTCACTTATACCAGGTAACATGGAGGGGATTTACATCTGCCCCCTGCAGATTTACCACTGGTGTCCCACAAGGCTCGGTACGTGGTCCCCTCCTTTTCTCCCTCTATACCCACGCCATTGGAAAGTCATATCCTCCCATGGGTTTTCTTACCACAGCTATGCAGATGACACTCAACTAATCTTTTAAATTTACATTTGCAGCATTTAGCAGAAGCCCATGTCCAGATAGTCGTAAAAAAGTGCTTTGAGTCTCTAGCAATGAAAAAATCTAGAGATTACAAACTTAATATAAATATAACTCTTGAATTCTACAAAAAAAACTTGAAAAGTGCTAATTTAGGTGTTTCAGAAAAGGTAGGTCTTAAACCATTGCTTGAAGATACTTTACTTTACGGACATCTGAAAGAAGGTGGTACCAGTCGAGCAATGCTGGAGGATCTCAGACAGCGTGGTGCAGTGCGAGATGTGATGAGGTCTCTGAGGTAAGATGACGCTGGTCCATTTTTGGCCTTGTAGGCAAGCATCAGTGTTTTGAATCTGATACGTGCAGCTACTGGAAGCCAGTGAAGGGAGCGCAGCAGTGGGGTGGTGTGGAAGAACTTGGGCAGATTGAACACAAGTCATGCAGCTGCATTTTGGATCATTTGCAGTGGGTGAATAGCGGATGGAGGGAATTTCTTTCCCTCCATCAGATACCACAGCTTCCGCTCGCATCTAGGCATGCTTGACAGACTTATCTTAATGAATGAGTGCTCACCAACTAAAACTCAACCCCAGCAAAACAGAACTGCTGGTCATCCCAGGTGATTCATCTCCAGCTCAAGATCCGCTCCAAATAACACTTCATGACTCTCTGCTCTCCCCTTCAGCCACTGCTCATAACCTTGGGGTAACTATGGACAATGAACTGTCCTTCTTCCCACATGTCACTGATGTTGCTCGTTTCTGTTGATTTCTTCTCTACAACATCCGAAGGATTTGACCATTTCTGTCCACACAGGCTGCCCAGGTGCTTGTTCAGTCTCTTGTGATCTCTGCTGCAGGTCTTCCCCTGAACGCTATTCGTCCACTGCAAGTGATCCAAAATACAGCTGCACCGGCTTGTGTTCAATAATCCCAAGTTCTCCCACACCACCCCACTGCTGCTCCTTCACTGGCTTCCAGTAGCTGCACGTATCAGATTCCAAACACTGATGCTTGCCTACAAGGCTATAAATGGACCAGCACCATCTTACCTCAGTGACCTCATCACATCTCACACTGCACCACGCTGTCTGAGATCCTCCAGCACTGCTCGACTGGTACCACCTTCTCTCAGAATGAGAGGTAAGTACAGTTCAAGGCTCTTCTCTGTTCTGGCACCGAGGTGGTGGAATGAACAGAGAAGAGCTTTGAAGTGTACTTACCTCTCATTCTGAGAGAAGGTGGTACCAGTCGAGCAGTGCTGGAGGATCTCAGACGTACAAAAGAGTCTCTAGTAATGAATAAATCTACACTGGTACACCAGAGTAGATTTATTCATTACTAGAGACTCTTTTGTACGTCGCTCTGGATCAGGACGTCTGCTAAATGCCGCAAATGTAAATGTAAATATTATGATGATGTTATGATGGTATTATGTAACATAACTGATGAAATATTCCAAATGTTCACATAATATTAAGGAATATCAATTCAGTCTGTAGATGCTCTAGTACTTTTTTGGATCCTTAATCATCTTACTGACCTGTTGCAAATTAACCTCATTATTTGTAAAATGTCATCAGTTTCAACATTTGGTATGTTTTCTATGTTCTATTGTGAATAAAATATGAATGAATGAGATTTGCAAAGCAAAGCATTTCTCTGTTTATTTACACAGTGTCCCAACTCTTTTGGAGTTGGGATTGTATTTTGAGGTTTAGGTCTGATTCTGTCAGTATTTTGTTATGGATTGTTCCTATCTATGGAACATGGTCATTTTTATCTTCTATAAAAGGAGCAGCAGAAATTACTCAAGGTAACTCACATAGTTTTACCAGCAGATCCTAAATGGTTCAACACAACATTAGAAAACTCAACCTTCGCTACAGTTTTTAATGTGTGTGTGTGTGTGTGTGTGTGTGTGTGTGTGTGTGTGTGTGTATATATATACCGTTTGCTTGATGTCTGGAATTCCTATACGGAACACCACTGTGTTGAGATGTGCATCCTCCAGTGGTCCGATTGTCGTCATGCTCCTCTCCATGTGACGTCTCCGAGCCTGCTGATTGGTTAAAACCTTGTAAAGCTGCTGCTGATTGGCTGGAGTTTGGTGATACATCTCGTGACTGGCTGGTTGATGATGTAGAATTGCCTGAATGATGCCCCTGTGTCCTGGATTTATCAGTCGCTGCTGCCTATCTCCTCTTTGCCTTCCAATAACAATGGCTGCTGGTTTTATCGCCTCCCCTTTGATATCTCGTGATTGGGTTCCTCCTCGGTTCTGGTTCTCCTCCTCCCCGTTCATTATTCCATTTTGCTTCTTTTCTTCTTCCGCTTCATCTTCCAACTCATTATTTTCTGGGGCAGTGAAAAAACGTTTTCCCAGCATCCTTTGCTGTGTCATGTCACCAAGCATCATGGTCTCCAAAGTGATGGGATATGGTCAGTGGTGGACAGCACATCATCATGGACAGACTATAGAATAGAAAGGAAAGAGAAGTCAATCTAACAGCAATAATCTAATCATCCAGTAAACTGTTTGATTAATCAAATAACAGTGTTAGCACTGACACACACACACACACACACACACACACACACACACACACACACACACACACACACTGAATTGTAAAATTCTAGAAATGTCTGTACATTTATTAAAATACAAAAAACCTGAAATATCACATGTTCATAAGTATTTATATTTTGTGTGGAGATTGACAACATTCCAGAAAGACAACCATCACTGCAGACCTTCACCAATCTGGGCTTAATGGCAAAGTGTCTAATTGGAAGCCTCTTCTCAGTGCAAAACCCGATGGAGCCCACTGAAGAACTTTTAGACTGTGTAGAACAAGATTCTCCAGTCTGATGAAACCAGGATTGAACTGTTTGGCTTCATTTTAAAGGTCATGTTTAGAGGAAACCAGGCGCCTCTCATCACCTGCATAAAACCATGCCAACTGTGAAGCATGGTGGTGGCAGCATCATTCTGTGGGGGTGTTTTTCTGCAGCAGGGACTGGGAGACTGGTCAGGATTGAAAGAAAGCTGAATGGAGTAAAGTACAAAGATCTTCTCAATAAAAACCTGTTCCATGGCATTAAGGACCTCAGACTGGACACACAGCCAAGACCACACAGTAGTGGATTAGAGACAACTCTGTGAAGGTCCTGAGCTGCCCAGCCAGAGGCCTGAAGTGAACCCTATTGAACATTTCTGGAGAAAACTGTAAGTGGCTTCACATCCATCCTGCGCCAGCCCGAAAGGATCTGCCCTTAAGAATGGCAAAAAATCCCCAAATCCAGGTGTTTCAACTGGAACTGCTGGTGAAGGAGCTACAACTGACTACTGAATAAAGCATCAATAAAGCATCTGATGGACATGATTTTTCAGAATTGTTTATATTTTAATACATTTAAAGATGGTTTTAGAATTCTGCTTTCACTTCATTATGGAGGACTGAGTGTAGATTCAATTCAGTTCATGTTTATTTGTTTTGCGCTTTTAATAATGAACATGGTCTCAGAGCAGCTTCACACTGATGATGTGGAGATAAACATGAAGATGTTTTTTTATAAGTGTAAGTTTGTCCCTGATGAACAAGTCGGTGGCGACTGTGGTGAAAAAAAAACTCCCTGAGCTGCAGAAGGAAGAAACCTTGAGAGGAACCAGACTCAAGAGGGAACCTCATCCTCATCTGGGTTCCACCGAATGTCCATTTATTACAGATAAACGAGATTCATGATAATAAATCAATGTGAATGACTGCAGACTGAAACATAACATTTACAAATAGTGAAGAGTCTGAATGCACACTGACTTTCATTCACTGACTACATACACAGTTTTCCTATTAAAACACTCTGTGTGTGTGTGTGTGTGTATGTGTGTGTGTGTGTGTGTGTGTGGGATTATTACCCAATTAGCGCTATCTTTTTATCTCTCTCTCTCTCTCTCTCTCTCTCTCTCTCTCTCTCTCTCTCTCTTTCTTAATCTCTCTCTCTCTCTCTCTCTCTCACTATGTAGGGCATAATGTGGTATAGATATTTTCAGTAAATCCGTCCCCAGAAAATTTAATTGGAGAAGTTCCAAAGAACAGATTGTCCCACTTTTATGCCCCGCTAAACAAAAGTAGAACAGCTGAGATCTGCCCTCTTCCCTCATCACTCCATCTCCTATCTCCTGCCCTCTTCCCTCATCACTCCATCTCCTATCTCCTGCCCTCTTCCCTCATCACTCCATCTC
>MU551658.1:137449-177015 GCA_024362625.1 Silurus asotus
CCTCATCAGAGCTTCCAGGAGATCACCACGCTGCTTCAGGCCCTCCAGGTCAGCTCCGCTCCACCAGAGGTCCTCCAAAGGATCCCCGCTGTGCTCCAGGAGATCCAGGCTGGTTCTGTTTCCTTCCAGGACCTCCAGGTGCTCTCCGTTCTTCTCCAGAACCTTCCGGTGGGTTCAGCTCCGTTCCTGGGTCCCGAGGAGAGCTCCGTTCCGTCCCTGGACCTCCATGAATGCTCGGCTCCGTCCCTGGACCTCCATGAATGCTCGGCTCCATACCTGGACCTCCATGAATGCTCGGCTCCGTACCTGGACCTCCATAAGTGCTCAGCTCCGTACCTGGACCTCCCAGAGGACTTTGCTGCGTCCCAGGTCTCCGAGGAGAGCCCAGCTCCGCTCCAGGTCTCCGAGGAGAGCCCAGCTCCGCTCCAGGTCTCCGAGGAGAGCCCAGCTCCGCTCCAGAGCTGGTCTCTCTGAAGAGAGCCCCGTTCTGCTCCAGGTCACCGAAGAGAGCCCCGTTCCGCTCCAGGTCACCGAAAAGAGCTCCTCTCTGTCTCCGAGCGACCCCGTGAGCTCCTCTCTGTCCCCGAGCGACCCGGTGAGCTCCTCTCGGTCCCCGAGCGACCCCGTGAGCTCCTCTCTGTCCCCGAACGACCCCGTGAGCTCCTTTCTGTCCCCGAGCGACCCCGCGAGCTCGGTTCCGCCGCAGAGAGTCCCCGAGAGCTCGGTTTCGCCGCAGAGAGTCCCCGAGAGCTCGGTTCCGCCGCAAAGAGTCCCCGAGAGCTCAGCTGTATCCCAGGGTCTCCAGGCGAACTCCTCTCCGCTCCCGGTTCCTGACGTGAGCTCCTCTGTGCTCCCAAGTCCCAAGGAGAGCTCGGCTCCATGCCCATGCACCTCTCCAACTGATGGGATTCCGGAGCACATAACACCACTCCAAGACTGCGAAAGGGAAGTTGTCCTGTTGGCCCCGGACTCCACCGAAGGCAACGGTTCGCCCCACAGTCTCCCTAAGGGCCATGCCATCTCTCGCTCCCCAGAGCTCTCAACTCCGCTCCAAGACTGCGAAAGAGACGTCGAGCCGCTGCCCCGGACTACATCCGAAGGCGACAGCTCACCCCACAGTCTCCCAAAAAGTGACGGCTCGCCCCACGAGCACTCTGTAGGCGAAGCTACGTCACAGACCGTCAATCTTCCCAAGGGACTCCCAGAGCTCTCACCTTGGTTCCAGGACTGCGAAAGGGATGTCGAACCGCTGCCCCTGGCTTCATCCAAAGGCGACGGCTCGCCCCACAGTCTTTCAAAAGGTGACGGCTCGCCGCAGGACCTCTCTCACGTTGACATCCTGTCTCCAAGCTCCCTGGACGAAGGCAGGTCACTCCTGAGCCCCGAGAAGGTTGACGTCGCACCGAGGGTTCCTGACGAGGCCACGACTCAACCGAGAAGGGCGTCCAGAAGGGCGTCCAGCTGGTAAGCCCCGTCGAGAGCCCTGCCTTGCTCCCAGTAGTCACCGAGGTTGTCTCTCCACTCCAGGTCCCCGTGGGTGATGAGGTGCCGTTCCTGTCCTTCCTGGGTAACGCCGGTCCGTTCCAGGTTGCTGCCAGGGACGTCAGGTCGCGTCAGGTCTCCAGGGCTACCACCTCTCAGCTCCAGACCACCGCAGGGGAGGTCGCTCAGCTGCCGGGTTTCGCTGAGGGCATGGCTCCGCTCCTGGGCTCCGCTGGGGGCAGCTCTCCACCTCCAGTTCTTGCCGAGGGTGTCAGCCTGCTCCAGAGCTACGTGGATGGGGTCTCTCCGCCTTCGCTTTCCGCAGGCGTTGTTCGATTCCAGGTCCCCACCGTAGGAGTCACCCCGTTCCGGGTCTCCGCTGTGGCTGTCTCCCAGCTCCAGGTCTCCGCCGAGGACCTACAGCCGACTCCAGTCTCCGCCGAGGACGTCGTTCCGTTCCGGGTCTCTGCTAGGGCTGTCTCCCAGCTCCTGGTCTCCGCCGAGGACCCGCAGTCGACTCCGGTCTCAGCCCAGGGCGCCGTTCCGATCCAGGTCCACGCAGGGGTCGCCTCTCCGCCTCCTGTCTCCGCAGAGGACGCCGCTCCGGGTCTCCGCAGGGGTTGACTCTCCGCCTCCTGTCTCCGCCGAGGACGCCGCTCCGCTCCGGGTCTCCGTAGGGGTCGTCTCTCCGCCTCCTGTCTCCACCGAGGGCGTCGTTCCGCTCCGGGTCTCCGCAGGGGTTGTCTCTCCGCCTCCTGTCTCCGCCGAGGGCGTCTCTCCGCTTCCTGTCTTCGCAGGGGTCGTCCCTCCGCCTCCTGTCTCCTCCGAGGGCGTCTCTTCGCCTCCTGTCTCCGCCGAGGGCGTCTCTCCGCCTCCTGTCTCCGCCGAGGGCGTCTCTCTGCCTACTGTCTCCCCCAAGGACGTCATTACGGCCCGTGTCTCCAGGGGCTTCGTCGCGCCGCCTGCGGCCTTCGCTGAGGGCACAGCTCTGCTCCGGGTCGACGTGGGGGATGTCTCTCCACCCCGGGTTCGCGCCGTGGACTTCACCCCGTTCCTGGCCTCCGCGTGGGGCTGTGTTCCGTCCTGGCTCCGTGACAGTTCCGGCCGGGTCCCCTTCGCCCCTGGAGGACTGGAGGGGCCCTCCTCCGAGTGCCCGGGCCCGCCGGGCTGTTGGCGGCTTGAGGGCGTCTGGTGCCGCCCCTTTGGGGGGGGGTGGTGTCAGGAATCCGCCTGCCACGCCTCCTTCAGAGGCTGCCGTTGCCGCTGCGCGCTCCCAAACGCGCAGCGCAAATCACACACAGCTGAAGCACATCATCCTCTCATTTCCTGCCACCATATATACCACTCACTCACCCACATTCCGAGTCCGTTATTGTACGTTCGTGCGTGGTTGTGCAGGTTTGTGCTATGTGCTTCTCCCGCTGCGTGCCGTCTTCACCCGGACTCCTCGCTCACTCCACGGCCGTGTTTGGCTTCCCCGGCGCACCCCGGACTCCCGACACTTCCCCGTCGCTTCCCTCCGTGCCGCGCCTCATCCATAACGCTCCGTGGGTACTATAAGTGAACTGCCGTTTTCCGGTTTATCCCGAACTGCACGGGTGTTTTGTGTTGGCTCTGCCATTGTTCTATTAAAGTTTCTGTTTGCCGCTACTCCGGCTTCCGCCTCTGTGCCGCGCCTAACAGATGGGCGCTGTGCGCGGAGCTAGGCAGGTCCATTCTAGGTTCAATTTTGGAGATCGCCACCCGCAGATCATCTTCCACGTTAAGCCGTGACCTGTGTTTATTCTTAATGTAAGTCAGCGCGGAGAATGTCTTTTCGCATAAATACGTTGAGCCAAATTGCATGAGTACATCCAACGCGGCTTTCGACAACTGTGGATATTCCAGCGTGACAGAAACCCAGAACTCATTGAGCGTCTTGCCGTCAAATGCCGTCCTTAGGGTTCGATTGGTTGAAAGTTCTATCGTACATCTACCGTCGTAATTAATCGGAGCGAACAAAGTTTTATTTCCAGTTTATTTTAATTATCCCAAATTTATACTCGCATCATTACAACCTTTTTTAACATATAAATAAAACAAATAAAAAAATAAAATTAAGTTCCTGGAAATCATCTTGCGACCCCCCACCCTCCACTCCGCGACCCCCCGGAACCGCTGGCATATATAGTGTAGCGTATATAGTGTGTAATAATTGAATTCTCTCTCAAAGCTGATTTTTTTTCTCTACTTCACGTGTTGATTCTGTATTGTTGTTTTATGCTAATGAGTTCTATCAGCCGTGAATTGTGGGCAGGGTTTAATAAAATATGAGGAAGAGCTTCCACGTGTGCGTGTCTCTCTGGTGTGTGCGTGTGCGTGTGTGTGCGTGTGTGTGTGTGCGTGTGTGTGTGTGCGTGTGTGTGTGTGTGTGTGTGTGTGTGTGTGTAATGTTCTGAAGTGTTTTCTGCAGCTAGAACTATACATTTGTTTCTCTGGTCATTATTTTAAGTTCAGCATTACCCCTGGTAACATTCTTGACATGTGCATCAAGTCAGAACCACTCAGAAGCTCTCAGTTACAAAGCAGAGGCAGATCTACAAGTAAGCTCATCTACTTAATCATCTAACACTGTCTCCTGTCATCTCCCAGGGTAGAAGGAGAACATGTTTTAGACTATCCTCTGTTCTGGCACTGAACAGTCATTAGCAGTCAACAAACAACTTCTAAAAACAACTGTGTGTGTGTGTGTGTGTGTGTGTGTGTGTGTGTGTGTGTGTGTGTGTGTGTATACCTTGTGTTTTGTCATAGCTCCCACTATGACAGGACACACTATGCCTGATAAAGTACCCACCCCATTAGAGATGCCATTAGGATGCTGGCATAACCGGGGGCAATGTCCAAATGATTCACATTAAATCCTAAAGACAACAAACACATTTAACCATTTAACCTCTCACATAAACACTAACCAACATAAACACTAACCAACATAAATAATATACTAACATAATGTCTAACACTCATAACCACTACACTAAATACCCCTAACCCCGTTTACACATACACCAAATTCCCCTAACCCAGTTTACACATACACCGAATACCCCTAGCACCGTTTACACATACACTGAATACCCCTAACCCAGTTTACACATACACCGAATACCCCTAGCCCCGTTTACACATACACCGAATACCCCTAGCCCCGTTTACACATACACCGAATACCCCTAGCCCCGTTTACGCATACACAGAATACCCCTAGCCCAGTTTACACATACACCGAATACCCCTAACCCCGTTTACACATACACCGAATACCCCTAGCCCAGTTTACACATAAACCGAATACCCCTAGCCCAGTTTACACATAAACCGAATACCCCTAACCCCGTTTACACATACACCGAATACCCTTAGCCCCGTTTACACATACACCGAATACCCTTAGCCCCGTTTACACATAAACCGAATACCCCTAACCCCGTTTACACATAAACCGAATACCCCTAGCCCCGTTTACACATACACCGAATACCCCTAACCCAGTTTACACATACACCGAATACCCCTAACCCAGTTTACACATACACCGAATACCTCTAACCCCGTTTACACACATCTTGTTTCCAAGATGGCGGCGCGGCAGTAGCTCGCATCGGCCTCTCTGGATCCAAAAATGGTGCTTTCACCATATTTAGCCCGACATTCCACAATACATGGACACCAGAGTCAGCTGTGTTCATGTGTACGACCACCAGACACTGTTACAGTACAGGCATCATGCAACCAACAATCAGACCTCGAAAGTGCTGTTCGAGGAAGCGGAAGCGTGGCAAGCGGGCGGGTGTCCGTGCTAGGCTAAATGCTAACCCTAGCCGGCCGGCTATCCCGTCCATTTTTCTTTCAAACGTCTGCTCCCTGGATAATAAACTGGACTACATCCGACTCCAGCAAACCACACGGCGAGAGTTTAGAGACTGTTGCGTCTTTGTTTTTACGGAGACGTGGCTCAGCGACAGAGTTCCGGACACCGCCATCCAGCTAGACGGGCTAACCGTGTTTCGAGCCGACAGAAACGTAGCTCTGTGCAGTAAGACTCGCGGTGGTGGCGTGTGTGTTTATATCAACACGGAATGGTGTAAGAACTCTGTGCTTGTTTCATGCTACTGCTCATCGCTAGTGGAGTTTGTGACTGTTAGATGCAGACCATTTTATTTACCACGGGAATTCACCACAGTTTACATTGTTGGAGTGTACATTCCTCCCAGTGCTGCAGAATGCTCACCCTGACGGATTGTTTATTATCGCCAGAGATTTCAACCATGTGAATCTCAAGACTGTGCTCCCTAAACTCCATCAGCATGTGGACTTTGCAACGAGAGGAGCGAACCCCCTGGATCTTGTTTACACAAACATCCCCGGCGCGTATCGTGCGGAGCCCAGCATACAGACCGCTCGTCAGACGCTCTAAACCGGTTCTGAAACAAGTAAAAACCTGGCCAGAAGGAGCTACTTCTGCTCTTCAGGACTGTTTTGAGTGCACTGACTGGGACATGTTTAGAGAGGCTGCAACTTACGGCGATTCCATCAACTTGGAGGAGTACACGTCATCAGTGACCTGCTACATCAGCAAGTGCGTTGAAGATGTGACCATCTCCAAGACCATCACTACACGCTCCAACCAGAAGCCGTGGATGACTGCAAATGTGCGTGCGCTGTTAAAACAAAGAGACTCTGCCTTCAGATCAGGGGACAAGGCGGCCTTAAAAACAGCAAGGGCCAAACTGTCCCGTGCTATCAGAGAGGCGAAGCGCGCACACGCGAAGAAAATCCACGACCACTTCCAGGACAGTGGAGACACTCGGCGCATGTGGCAGGGCATTCAGGCGATCACGAATTACAAGACCACATCACCTGCTTGTGACCGTGACGCCTCCCTCCCAGATGCGCTGAACGACTTCTACGCCCGGTTTGAGGTACAGAACAATGTGGTGGCGAGGAAGACCATCCCTCCTCCCACTGACCAGGTGCTCTGTCTAACCACAGCTGAAGTGAGAAAAACTCTATGCAGAGTTAACCCACGGAAGTCTGCTGGACCTGACAACATTCCTGGCAGAGTGCTCAGGGAGTGTGCAGAACAACTAGCAGATGTCTTCACTGACATCTTCAACATCTCCCTGAGCAGTAACATTGTTCCCACGTGCCTCAAGACAACGACCATCGTTCCTGTGCCAAAGAAATCGACTGTCTCCTGCCTCAATGACTATCGTCCCGTCGCGCTCACACCCATTGTGATGAAGTGCTTCGAGAGGCTTGTCATGAGGCACATCAAGACACAGCTTCCACCCTCCCTGGACCCCATGCAGTTTGCGTATCGTCCAAACCGTTCCACGGACGATGCCATCTCCACAACCCTCCACCTGGCCCTCACCCACCTGGACAACAAGGACTCATATGTACGAATGCTGTTCATTGATTTCAGTTCAGCATTCAACACAATCATTCCCCAGCACCTGATCGAGAAGCTGAACCTTCTGGGCCTGAACACCTCTCTCTGCAACTGGATCCTGGATTTCCTGACTGGGAGACCTCAGGCAGTCCGGATCGGGAACAGCATCTCCAGCACCACCACACTGAGCACTGGAGCCCCTCAAGGCTGTGTGCTCAGTCCACTGCTGTTCACTCTGCTGACTCACGACTGTGCACCAATGCACAGCTCGAATCATATCATCAAGTTCGCTGATGACACGACCGTGGTGGGTCTAATCAGCAGGAACGACGAGTCAGCATACAGAGAGGAGGTGCAACGGCTAACAGCCTGGTGTGGAGCAAACAACCTGTCTCTGAACGTGGACAAAACGAAAGAGATGGTTGTGGACTTCAGGAGAGCACAGAGCGACCTATCTCCAGTGATTATCGATGGATCCTCTGTGGAGATTGTCAAGAGCACCAAATTCCTTGGTGTTCATCTGGCAGACAACCTCACCTGGTCACTTAACACCAGCTCCATCACCAAGAAAGCCCAGCAGCGTCTCTACTTCCTGAGAAGGCTGAGGAAAGCCCACCTCCCTCCCCCCATCCTGTCCATGTTCTACAGAGGGACCATTGAGAGCATCCTGAGCAGCTGCATCACTGCCTGGTTTGGGAATTGCACCGTCTCGGATCGCAAGACCCTACAGAGGATAGTGAGGACAGCTGAGAAGATCATCGGAGTCTCTCTCCCCTCTATCATGGACATTTACACCACACGCTGCATCCGCAAAGCACACAGCATTGTGGATGACCACACACACCCCTCACACACATACTTCACCCTCCTACCATCAGGAAAACGGTTCCGAAGCATTCGGGCCGTCACAACAAGACTGTGTAACAGTTTCTTTCCACAAGCCATCAGGCTTCTCAACACAAAGAACTGAACAGAACTCACAAACACTCACTTACACACGCACACCCACACACTCACTGTGTGTTACTGTTACTGAACTGTACAACCTGGACTAAACACAATCATCACTCATCTCAACCCACTCCACCACCATTTATATATTTATTATTATTTATACTGTGTTATTTACTATGTTTACATGCTGTTTTTGCACCTTTAATACCACAATAGAATGTTTACATGCTGTTTTTGCACCTTTAATACCACAATAGAATGTTTACATGCTGTTTTTGCACCTTTAATACCACAATAGAATGTTTACATGCTGTTTTTGCACCTTTAATACCACAATAGAATGTTTACATGCTGTTTTTGCACCTTTAATACCACAATAGAATGTTTACATGCTGTTTTTGCACCTTTAATACCAAATAGAATGTTTACATGCTGTCTTTGCACCTCCTTGCTGCTGTTTTTTGCACTACATTGCTCTGTTCTGTTGTACTTTTTCCTGGGTATAGTTTTTACATTTCACCTCATACAGTACTGTATACTTAAGTACAGTAGGTTTACTAGTCGGCGCTATATTTGGTTTTTGTCTTTTGTCTTGTCTTGTGTTGTCTGTCCGCACTCTGTCTGTCTGTACTGTTCTTTTGTTTGCACTGTTTGCACCAGGCTGCACTCGATGCACTTTATGTTGTTTTGTTGTTTAGTGTAGCACCAGGGTTCTGGAGGAACGTTGTTTCGTTTTTACTGTGTACTGTGTACCACTGTGTATAGTAAAAATGACAATAAAAGCAATACCACTTGACCCGTTTACACATACACCGAATACCCCTAGCCCCGTTTACACATACACCGAATACCCCTAGCCCCGTTTACACATAAACCGAATACCCCTAACCCCGTTTACACATACACCGAATACCCCCAACCCAGTTTACACATACACCGAATACCCCCAGCCCCGTTTACACATACACCGAATACCCCTAGCCCCGTTTACACATACACCGAATACCCCTAGCCCCGTTTACACATAAACCGAATACCCCTAACCCAGTTTACACATACACCGAATACCCCTAGCCCCGTTTACACATACACCGAATACCCCTAACCCCGTTTACACATAAACCGAATACCCCTAACCCCGTTTACACATACACCGAATAGCCCTAACCCTGTTTACACATACACCGAATACCCCTAACCCCGTTTACACATACACCGAATACCCCTAGCCCCGTTTACACATACACCGAATACCCCTAGCCCCGTTTACACATTCACTAAGAACCTTAAATCTGAAACAAACATTTATTCACTGTTATCTTTTGTAGTATCTTAAGTCCACATTTTGGTGTTCGAAAAGTTTTACCTGAGACAGCAAAGCCACTGAAACCCACAGCAAGGCAAGGAAAGAGATGGCTACTCCGTTAGAGTGAGAAAAACCAACAACCAACAAGAAGGTAGCCTCCAAACCAAATCCTACACACACACACACACACAAAATAATTATTTTTCGCATCAAAAACATAGGTTTCAAGTATCATTGAGTGGAAAGAACAACTTGTACATTTATAAATAAGGACCTGCAGAACGCTGTACCATTATTAATTATTAATGATATTTGAAACAGCCAGAAAATTTCTGAAACGGCAATCAAATGATGATCCATTTTTACCCCTCATTCATTTCCAGTAGACCAAAATAATAATTAATAACTCTTACTGATATATTCCTGTAATTACTCTCAGTGATGCTGCCCTAACCCTAGATATTAATTGGAAAGGAAACTCCTCCTGAACAGGTCAGGAGTTTGCAGAAATAAACATTTAATATAATAAATGTAATCACATTCTACACACAGAAACGTGAAACTGTACAGTTTAAAAATTGCTACATTGACATGGATTCAGACATGTACACAATACACACTGGCCATCCAAAATAAAAAGTCACACACACACTAATATTTCATCTGGCTTTGATTACAGCACGCATTCGCCATTGACATTGTTCCGAAAAACTTCTGCAATGTCACAACATTTATTCCCATCCAGAGTTTCAGTTTTTTTTCATCAAGATCTTGTATCGATGATGGGAGAGTCAGACCGCTGCTCAAAGTCTCCTCCAGCACATCCCAAAGATTCTTAATAAGGTTAAGGTCTGGACTCTGGTCTGTGGTGGTCATTCCATGTGTAAAAATGCAGCAACCCCAGATCACAGCACTGCCCCCACAGGCTTGTGCAGTTAATCCACCTCTCTTCTTACCCTGATGTACCCGTCACTCTGAAACAGGGTCAATCTGGACTCATCAGACCACATGACATTCTTTCATTGAGTCCCATCTTTATGCTCCCTAGCAAATTGAAGCTTTTTTAATGATTAGCTGCACTGATGAGTGATTTTCTTAAGGCTTCACAGCTGTTTAGTCCCAATCCCTTGAGTTTCCTTCACATTGTGTGTGTGTGGAAATGCTTCTAATTTCACTATTAAACACGTCTCGAGTTCTACTGTTGTTTTTTACTATTTGATTTCACCAAACATTTAAGTGATCAGCGATCACGATCAATAAAGGTTTATTTTCTGACCACATTTCTTCCTCGAAGATGATGGTTCCCCACAATCCTTCCAGTTTTTAATAAAGCATTGGACATTTCTTAATACAATTGTATTAGTTTTAGCGATCTCCTTAGATGTTTTCTTTGCTTGAAGAATGCCAATAATTTTACCCTTCTGAAACAGATGAACATCTTTTCCACCACCACAAGAAGTGTCTTCTGTCATGGTTACTTAAGAAATTAGAAGCTGCTCACTGCATCAGTTTGGGTTAAAGAACTTAGTAAAACATACTCATCCATGCAGTAATTATCCAATGGCAGGCACTTTTTGGATTGCCAGTGTATGTTGAAGTACACACATACACAATTAACACACACTGACACACACACAATCACACACCTCCACAGTTCATCAGCTTGCGTACATTGGTGGTGCTCATGATGTCATGAGAGCATAAACAATCAGCCAACTGCCCTCCTATAGGGACAACTATCGTCATTACCAAGTGAGGAAGAGCAGAGAGGATAAAAACCTTTGGAGAGGGAAAAGAAAGACATGCATTACAATGTATACCACAAGATCAATCATAAAAACAGGGGGGGGGGGGGGGGTAGGGGGGGGTGTAGGAACCATTTATACTGCCTCTCTTAATGTTAGTCAGAAATTAGGATTCAGCTTAAAATAATTTGAAGTGCTCGTTCTTAAAGTTGTACTTTCAGACATACACAGAAAACTCGCTCTGGTCACCGTGTACAGACCCCCAGGACCCTACGCTGATTTTCTTCAAGAGTTTGCTTGTTTTCTTTCAGACCTCTTGATCAATTTTGATAAAGTACTGCTTGTAGGAGACTTTAATATTCATGTAGGTGATGTAAATGATGCTCTAGGATTGTCATTTGTTGACTTATTAAACTCTTTTGGAGTTAAACAAAACGTCACCAGACCAACTCATCGCTTTAACCACACACTAGACTTAATAATATCCCACGGAGCAGACGTCACTGATATAGATATTTTACCTCAGAGTGATGACATCACAGATCATTACCTCATACTGTTCACACTAACGGTAGAGCAGATTAGCCGTGTTGCACCACGTTATCGACCTGGTAGGACTTTTGTTCCGACCACTAATGACAGATTCATAAATAACCTGCCTGATTTATCTCAATTTCACACTAAACCCATAACTGCTAATAACCTTGATGAAAAGGTTAGAGAACAAACACCTGCACCTTGGTATAATAGTCATACGCATGCCCTCAAGAGAACAGCACGTAATCTGGAGAGAAAATGGAGGAAAACTAAATTGGAGGTATTTAGAATTGTGTATAAAGACAGTATGCTCAGCTACAGACAGGAGCTAAAAGCTGCTAGAGCTGAACACCTGAGCAAACTTATAGAAAATAACAAAAACAATCCCAGGTTCCTTTTCAGTACTGTAGCTAAACTAACTAAAAATCAGGGCTCTGAAAAGTGTGTTCCATCACAGTTTAGTAGTGACGACTTAAAATAGATAACATTAGAAAAACAATTGTGGCAGTTCAACCTCTGACAGCATCTCCTGAGACAGTGTTACCTTCAACTCCACAACTCCACTGTTTTACATGTACAGGACAGGAACAGCTGTATAATGTTATTATCAAAGCTAAATCAACAACATGTCAGTTAGATCCTATTCCAACTTATCTATTGAAGGAAGTGTTATATACAGCTGGTGAGCCTCTTCTCAATATTTAATAGCTCCTCACTATTTATAGGTCACGTCCCTAAATCCCTCAAGTTAGCAGTTATTAATCCCCTCATTAAAAAACCTAATCTGGATCCAAACACGCTATTGAATTACAGACCAATTTCAAATCTCCCATTTATGTCTAAGATTTTAGAAAAGATTGTCGATGCCCAGTTCTGTTCCTACCTGCAAGAGAACAAGATCTTTGTAGAGTTTCAGTCAGGTTTTAGGCTCCATCATAGCACAGAAACTGCTCTAGTTAAAATAACTAATGACCTGTTTTTAGCTTCAGACCAAGGCTTCATCTCACTGTTAGTTTTTCTAGATCTTAGTGCTGCATTCAACACTTTAGACCATGATCTCCTCCTAGATCGGTTACAAAATTACATCGGCATTCAGGGACAGGCATTAAGCTGGTTTAAATCCTACCTGTCCGATCGTTACCATTTCGTAGATTTAAATAGAGAGCTATCCAGGCTAATGCAAGTGAACTATGGCTTGCCACAAGGTTCAGTTCTAGGACCCCTGCTCTTCACAATATACATGCTTCCGTTAGGAAATATTTTAGAAGGCATGGAATTAGCTTCCATTGTTATGTTGATGATACTCAGCTATACATCTCATCTAAACCAGGCAATACAGCTCAATTAACTCGAATAACTGAGTGTGTTAAGGAAATAAGAGATTGGATGACCCATAACCCATAACCAATAACCTGTCCTGACGGACAGACCACAAGCTGTACGGGTGGGAAAACACACCTCATCCACCCTCACCCTCAGCACTGGAGCTCCCCAGGGTTGTGTTCTGAGCCCCCTGCTGTACTCACTGTACACATATAACTGTGTGGCCACTTCCAACTACACAACCATCATCAAGTTTGCTGACGACACTGTTGTGGTGGGCCTGATCTCCAACAATGACGAGATGGCCTACCTACAGGAGGTCAAAAACCTGGAGAGATGGTGCCAGGAGAACAACCTTCTCCTGAACATCAGCAAGACTAAGGAGTTGATCGTGAACTTCAGCATGAAGCAGGAGCGGTCATACCAACCGCTAAACATCTGCGGGACTCCAGTGGAAAGAGTGGACAGTTTCCGGTACCTGGGTGTTCACATCACACAGGACCTGTCTTGGTCCTGTCACATCAACACCCTAGTGAAGAGGGCCCGGCAGCGTCTATACCATCTGAGACGCTTAAGGGACTTTAAACGACCCTCTCAGGTGCTAAAGACCTTCCACACTTGCACCATTGAGAGTGTTCTGATGGGTAGCATCACTTCCTGGTTTGGGAACAGCACCATGCAGGACAGACGAGCCCTCCAAAGGGTGGTGTGTTCAGCTGAACGTACCATCCACACTGAGCTCCCTAACCTGCAGGACATCTACAGCACGCGGTGCAGTACCAGATCCAGGAAGATTGTGAAGGACCTCAGCCATCCCCACCATGGAATCTTTTCTTTGTTGTGTTCGGGGAAAAGCTTCCGCTCCCTGAAGGCGAACACAGAGAGAATGAGGAGGAGCTTCTTCCCGCAGGCCATTCAGAGTTTAAACCAGGAAACACCCAGGATCTAAAAACTGGCCCACTCTCTCCATCATCACCCTTTTTTCCCCGGCACAATGACACTTTTCGTGCTATGGCACATTATACACTGGACTTGCACAGCACAGTGCACTTTACATTTCACCTTTTCTTTTCCATATTTATTTCATTTTTTTTTTTAATATTCTTTTTTATACCACACCATTCCGCACAAGGACACTTTACACCACACCTTACTGCACACGGACACTTATGGACAATCAAAAACCATGCCTAACTTGTTTACTGTTGTTTACTGGTTAACACACTGCCATAAACATTTTCTGTGTACATTTTCTGTGTATGTGTATATATATGTATATGTATGTATATATACATATATATTTATATATTTTTATATCTTTATTTATCTGCCTTCTTTTTCTTATTATATTTTTCTTTAAATTTTGTTATTATATTTATATTTTTATTCTCCTCTTTACGCTATTTTATTCCCTCATGCCGGACCGTCGTTAAAAGCATTTCACTGCATGTCGTACCCTGTATGTATGTGTATGTGACAAATAAAATTTGATTTGATTTGATTTGATAACTTTCTACTTTTAAATTCGATAAGAGATATGAGATTTTGCTCAACGGCCCAAAAATCAGTATACAGAAGCTTCAGCATCTCAACCTGCGTTTAGACGGATGTTCTGTAACCACTAGTTCAACAATAAATGACCTGTGTGTTATTTTAGACAGCGACTTGTCTTTTAAAAATCATATCAACCAAGTTACAAAAACAGCTTCTTCCACCGTAGAAATATTTCAATATATATATATTTAAGCTAAGAAACATGTTGTCCATATCCGATGCAGAGAAGCTCGTCCATGCGTTCATGACCTCCAGAATAGACTACTGTAATGCATTACTAGGTGGATGTCCTGCGTCATTAATAAACAAGCTTCAGTTAGTCCAGAATGCAGCAGCCAGAGTTCTTACAAGGGCAAGAAAATATGATCACATAACCCCGATCTTATCGTCCCTACACTGGCTTCCTGTTAAGTTTCGAATAGACTACAAACTATTACTTCTCACATATAAAGCACTAAATGGTTTGGCTCCCATTTATCTATCCAGTCTTTTAACACGCTACAATCCGCCACGCTCCCTGAGATCTCAAAACTCTGGGCTTCTAGTAGTTCCTAGAATAGCAAAGTCCACTAAAGGTGGTAGAGCATTTTCACATTTAGCTCCTAAACTCTGGAATAGTCTTCCTGACAGTGTTCGGGGCTCAGACACACTCACCCAGTTTAAGTGTAGATTAAAAACATATATTTTTAGCAAAGCCTACACATAACACACATCACATCATAACCTTGTGCTCCAGAACATCTGATCACATGCACATTATCAACTTGTGCTGTTAATATCATGTGGAGTGTTTAAAGGCTCTGGCATGGAGAAGCTGATGCTGGATCTGTGATGATCACAAATGTTGAGCTTATAAAACTCGGAGCTACTAACTATAAAGACTGTTTAAGACTGCAGAAAGAACATCACTTATAATCTTATACTCCAGTACTCATGTTAGTTGACAGGAAAAGAAGGATATGGATTATTAAGTCTCCTGATTGTTGTATGAAAGTTAACGGCACTGTGCAGTTTGGACTCTGGTAAGATTCACTCTGGCAGCAGAACTAAAAGGGAGAAGCAGAAGGAAACACAGACATGAGGATCTCTGGGATAAGAAAGGACCCACCACACCACCATCAACAAACCTGAGTGAACGTGTGAGAGTGAGGAGACGACAGCATCCAAATATCCCAGTTCACCAAACACTCCATATCCATGATCCCTCCAGATCTGCTCCTTTACCTCACAAACATCTACTGACTAAAGACTCCACTAAATAAATGTGTGTTCAGCCTCGACTTGAACTCTGAGACTGTGTCTGAGTCCGGAACACTGATTGGAAGGTTGTTCCATAACTGTGGGGTTTATAAGAGAAACATCTGCCCCCTGCTGGAGTCTTCATTATTTAAGGTACAAACAAATAGCCTGCACCTTCTGATCTAAGTAGCCGTGGAGGATCATCCTGGTACAGAAGTTCACTCAGATACTGCAGCGTGAGAGCGTTAGGTGCTTTATACGTCAGTAGTAGTATTTTATAATCAGTGTGAGATGGAATTGGGAGCAGTGTAGATGATTAAAACAGGGCTGATGTGATCATATTTTCTAGATCTAGTGAGGACTCTTGCTGCTGCATTCTGAACTAACTGAAGTTTATTTCTGCACGAACTCCAACACCCAGACAGTAAAGCGTTACAGTAGTCTAATCTAGATGTTACAAAAGCATCAACTAGTTTTACTGCATCCTGTAACGACATCATATTTCTTATTTTAGCAATATTTCTCAGGTGAAAGAAGGCGATCCTGGTAATATTATTCACGTGAGACTCAAAGGAAAGACTCGGGTCAATAATCACACCGAGGTCTTTGACTGCTGTACACACTGAAACAGAAACACCATCGATGATGTTACAGAATCAGAAAGTTTGCTTCTAGCTGCATGTGGTCCTAGTAAAAGTACTTCTGTCTTATCTGAGTTGAGCAGAAGAAAGTTATCAAGCATCCACTGTCTAATGTCCTTTACACACTTATAAACATTGTTAAGCTGATCTCTCTTATCCGGCTTTGCTGAACTATACAGCTGTGTGTCATCAGCATAGCAATGGAAGCGAATACCATGTTTATGAATAATTTCACCCAGATGCATCAGATATAAAGAGAAAAGCAGTGGGCCTAAGACAGATCCTTGAGGAACACCGAACTTTACCTCAGAGAGTGTGGAGAACTCACCATTTAAATCAACAAACTGATAGCAATCAGTCAAATAAGACCTAAGCCAGGAGAGAGCTGTTCCCTTTATTCCAACAACATTCTCCAATCCAGCAAGCAGGAAATTATGATCAATGGTGTGAAAAGCTGCACTGAGGTCGAGCAAAACAAGTAAAGAGACAAAACCCTGATCAGAGGCCAATAACAGTCATTTACCACCTTAACTAGCGCCGTCTCTGTGCTATGATGAGGCCAAAATCCTGACATACATTTCATAAATGTTATTCATAAGTAGATGTGAGCAGAATTGCTGTGCTACAACCTTTTCTAGAATCTTGGAGATAAAGAGGAGGTTTGATATTGGACTGTAGTTGGACAGCTGACAGGGTGAAGGTCAGGTTTCTTAATTAGGGGGTTGATACTGCAGTTTGAAGGATTAAGGTACAAAACCAATGCTAATGGAAGAGTTTATTATTTTAAAACAGGTTAAATTCCCTCTGGAATGATCTGTTTGAGGAAACTTGTAGGTGAGGGATGGAGAATGCAGGTTGATGATTTTGATGAGGAAATAAATGAAATGAAGTCGTTCTCTTGAATAGGAGTGAAGCTTTGTAATTGATGGTCTGTTATAATGACACTGCTGTCTACAGAGTTATTTATAAAATAGTCTGGATTTATTTTAATCCTCTGGATTTCTTGCCTGATGTTTTTAACCTTATTATTAAAAAGTTGATGAAATCATTACTACCTATTGATGGTGTGCATGTGAGTGCAGTGCTTTTATTTCCTGTTCATTTTGCTGCAGTACAGAATAAAAATCTAGGATTCTGCTTGTTATTTTCTATGAGGGTGGAGAAATATGCTGATCAGCAGCACTGAGAGATTTTCCAGAACTCAGGAGATTCTCCTTCAATTCTGTTTGAAATACTGTTCATTTTGTTTGACGCCATTTACGTTCTAATTTTATATCGTTTTAAATAGTTTTAAGGTGTGCATATGACCATTAAACCACTGTGCAAATTCTTTCTCCCTGATCATTTCATTTTGGTCTTAAGTGGAGCTCCATCATCAAGAGTGTAAGCGAGCATTGATTCTAGTATTCAGTGGCCCAGTCGAGCTCTGCGGGGTCCAATTAAATCAAATCAAATCAAATCAAATCTTATTTGTCACATACACATACATACAGAGTACAACATTCAATTAAATGCTTTATACGATTGTCCAGCATGAAGGAATAGGATAGGGAGAACAAAGAAAAAAGATGTAACTATGTAAAGCTTATGTACAGTAAACAGTAATCACATAAGGAGGTTTGAATGATTGTCCTTAAAGTGTCTGTGTGCGGTATGGTGTGGTATAAAGTGACCGTGTGTGACGTGGTGTGGTATAAAGTGCACTGTGCTGTGCGAGTCCAGAGTTAAAGTAATAGCCCAGAGATTAAAGTGTTGTAGTGCAAAAAGAAAAATATGTGCAGAGAAAAAGGGTGATGATGGAGAGAGTGGACCAGTTTTTAGATCCTGGATGTTTCCTGGTTTAAACTCTGAATGGCCTGCAGGAAGAAGCTCCTCCTCAATTTCTCTGTGTTCACTTTCAGGGAGCAGAAGGGTTTCCCTGAATGCAACAAAGAAAAGAGTCCATTGTTGGTCCTTTACAATCTGAAACTGAGGTCCTTCACAATCTTCCTGGCTCTGGTCTGGCACCGCATGCTGTAGATGTCCTGCAGGTCAGGGAGCTCGGTGTGGATGGTACTTTCAACTGAACGCACCACCTTCTGGAGGGCTCGCCTGTCCTGCATGGTGCTGTTCCCGAACCAGGAAGTGATGCTAACCGTCAGGACGCTCTCAATGGTACAAGTGTAAAAATTATTTAGCACCTGAGAGGGGAGTTTAAAGTCCCTTAAGCATCTCAGATGGTACAGATGCTGCCTTCTTCACCAGGGTGTTGGTGTGACAGGACCAAGACAGGTCCTGTGTAATGTAAACACCTAGGTACCGGAAACTGTCCACTCTCTCCACTGGGGTCCCGTTGATGTTTAGCAGTTGGTATGATCAACTGGCACCATCTCTCCAGGTTATTAACCTCCTGTAGGTAGGCCATCTCATTGTTGTTGGAGATCAGGCCCACCGCAACAGTGTCATCAGCAAACTTGATGATGGTTGTGGAGTTGGAAGTGGCCACACAGTCGTATGTGTACATTAAGTACAGCAGGGGGCTCAGAACACAACCCTGGGGAGCTCCAGTGCTGAGGATGAGGGTGGATGTGGTGTGTTTTCCCACCCGTACGGCTTGTGGTCTGTCTGTCAGGAAGTTAGAGATCCATTGACACAGCAGCAGGCTGAGTCCCAGAACCTCCAACTTAGAGGTGAGTGTGGAGGGAATTATGGTGTTAAATGCTGAACTGTAGTCCACAAACAGCATCTTTGTTAGTTCTCATTTCTGTAGTCCAGGTGGCTCATCGTAGTGTGAAGGAGATGAGCAATGGCGTCCTCAGTAGAGCGGGTCCAGCGGTACGCGAACTGTAGAGGATCCAGTGTGTCTGGTAGTGATGCAGTGATGAAGTCTCTGGCCAGTCTCTCAACGCACTTCATTACTACTGAGGTCAAGGCTACAGGGCGGTAGTCGTTGAGGCAGGCGGGCTGGGGTTTCTTCAGGTCAGACGAAGATTTAATTAATATCGACATTTCCGGAACATTATTGATAAAACGTGCTGCTGTAGTTGACGTGAATGTGTTTAACACGGTAACGTGGCGAGGTACTAATGCAATGACTGAGGCAGATTTTAATAGAGATGAGATAATGGTCTGAAATAACTTCAGACTAAGTCTGAGTAACTGAGGTGGGGGCGTTTGTGTAAACAAGATCCAGTGTGTTCGCTTCTCTCGTTGCAAAGTCCACATGCTGATGGAGTTTAGGGAGCACAGTCCTGAGATTGGTTAAAATCTCCAGCAATAATAAACAGTCCATTGGGGTGAGCATTCTGCAGGTCGCTAATAGCGCAGTAGAGTTCACACAGTGCCTCCTTAGCATTAGCGCTGGGAGGAATGTACACTCCGACAATAAAGGCAGTGGTGAATTTCTGTGTTAAATAAAATGGCACAGAGTTCTTGCACCATTCTGTTGATATAAACACACATGCCACCACCGCGAGTCTTATCGCACAGAGCTGAATTTTTCTGTTTGCACGAAAAACGGTTAACCCGTCTAGCTGGATGGTGACGTCTGGAACGCTGTCACTGAGCCACGTGTAGCCGAGGTCGCAGCAAGCAGAGGTTGCGAAAGGTTATTGATTACTTTATCGAGCAGAATGGTTGTTGCATGATTTATGTACTGTAACAGCATCTGGCAGTTGTATTCATAAACAGAGCTGTCCCTAGTGTACATGTACTAGGAGAAGTCGGGGTAAAGACAGGAAAAGTACCTTTTTAGTTTTGGACAGGCTGCGTGCTACTGCCATGCTGCCATCATGGACCAATGTAGTTTAATAATGTTGTTGGATCAATACACAAATTACACAGAAAGGGATGGATATGTGTATGACATATTGACGTGCGTGGGTTTAGGAATGTTGCAGACTCTCCAATTGCATCCTCGATATATATTCTTTCTTCTGCTGTGATTGTGGGATGAGCAGCTGGACTCTCATATGACACCAGAATCCAGAACAAGTACCAGCAGATCCCAAAACTACCTACACACACACACACCACACACACACACACACACACACACACACACACACACACACATTTTATATGCATAGTCCTTAGAACAGTGGCCATTCCCACAATCTTCCTAGGAAAGCATAGACAAACATACAGTACAGGATAATAAGTGTTCAAGTGTACAAACATTTATCCTGCTTTTCTCTAAACAAGGAAGAACAGTGTAACAGATAAACAATGTAACATTTACATTTACAGCATTTAGCAGACGTACAAAAGTGCTTTAAGTCTCTAGCAATGAATAAATCTACACTGGTACGCAAGATTACAAACTTAATATAAATATAACTTGAATTCTACAAAACAAAATGTAACAGATGAACAGTGTAACACAGGAAAAGTGTAAAAGGAACAGTGTAACAGGAACAGTGTAACAGAAGAACAGTGTACCAGATGAACAGTGTAATAGGAAGAGTGTAATAGGGGAACAGTGTAAAAGAGGAACAGAGTATTAAGAACATTGTAACAGGAACAGTGTAACCGTCAGGGAACATCCTGCCACGCCATCCCTCGACACTCCACACACTCGTAGTCTACCCCAATCGTGCTAAGTATCGGCACCAGATGCTCATTAACCATGCAGCCCTATATCTACCCCTGCCTTTCTCACAATTAGTGTCCATTCTACTTGCTTATGTGGGAGAACCTTCTAGGACACCTCACATGGATAACTTCATACCTATGAGCACTGTTGCAATCTCTGTTTTATCATCTGTTTTGGACAATGTCAATGTGTGCATTGACAAGTCACTACCGTCAAACACGTGAAATGCTTACCTAAACATCTTTTACGCTCATTTTGAGGCTGCAGCTAACCACGCTAGCAGTGCTAGCAGCACAAACAGCATGCATGCCAAAAGAGCCGGAGAGGTGAACATGTTCACCATCTCGGAGCATGAGGTGAGGAGGGCATTCAACAGAGTGAATACCAGGAAGGCAGCAGGACCAGATGGCATTACAGGTCGGGTTCTGAAAGCCTGCGCTGACCAGCTAGCACCAGTGTTCACTGAGATATTCAACCTTTCACTGGAACAGTCTGTTGTCCCCTCATGTTTCAAACAGTCCACAATTGTTCCTGTTCCGAAGAAACCACACCTCGCCTGCCTTAACGACCATTGCCCTGAGCCTTGACCTCAGTAGTGATGAAGTGCTTAAAGAGACTGGTCAGAGACTTCATCACTACCAGACACACTGGATCCTCTACAGTTCACGTACTGTCAAAATCGTTCTACTCAGGACGCCATTGCTCATTTCCTCCACACTACGATGAGCCACCTGGACCACAGAAATGTAAATTATACAAAGATGCTGTTTGTGGACTACAGTTCAGCATTTAACACCATAATTTCCTCCACAATCACCTCTAAGTTGGAAGTTCTAGGACTCAGCCTGCTGCTGTATCACTGGATCTCTAACTTCCTGACAGACAGATCACAACCGTACGGGTGAGAAAACACACCTCATCCACCCTCACCCTCAGCACTGTAGCTCCCCAGGGTTGTGTTCTGAGCCCACTGCTGTACTCACTATACACATACGACTGTGTGGCGACTTCTAACTCCACAACCATCATCAAGTTTGCTGACAACACTGTTGTGGTGGGCCAACAACAATGAGACGGCCTACCTACAGGAGGTTAAAAACATGGAGAGATGGTGCCAGGTGTACAACCTTCTCCTGATCCCATCAGCAAGACTAAGGAGTTAATCTTGGACTTCAGCACGAAGCAGGAGAAGTCCTACCAACCGCTGAACATCAACGGGACCCCAGTGGAGAGAGTGGACAGTTTACGGTACCTAAGTGTTCTCATCACACAGGATCTGTCTTGGTCCTGTCACACAAACACCCTGGTCAAGAAAGCCCGGCAGCGTCTGTATCATCTGAGACTTAAAACTACCCTCTCAGGTGCTAAAGACTTTTTACACTTGTACCATTGAGAGCGTTCTGACGGGTAGCATCACTTCCTGGTTTGGGAACAGCACCATGTAGGACAGGCGAGATCTCCAGAAGGTGGTGTCCACACCAAGCTCCCTAACCTGCAGCTTGTAGTGCAGGACCTGAGCTAGGAAGATTGTGAAGGACCTCAACCATCCCAATAATGGACTCTTTTTTTTTGTTGAACACAGAGAGAATGAGGTGGAGCTTCTTCCCGCAGGCCATTCAGAGTTTGAACCAGGAAACACCCAGGATCTAAAAACTGGTCCACTCTCTCCATCATCACACTTTTTCTCTGCACATATTTTTATTTTCGCACTACAGTAATCCCTCGTTTATCGCGGGGGTTACGTTCCGAAAATGACCCGCGATAAGTGAAATCCGCGAAATAGAAAACTTTTTTTTTTTTACAATTAGCAACTATTACATGTATACAAATACAGTGACTCACGTGTAGGCCGTTTCACTGCTCCGCAGACGCCATCTCACCGTGCAGACAAACATTTTTAAGTCCAAAGCGTTTCTTAAACTTTTCAAACCAGCCCTTGCTTGCATTAAATGCGCTTGGCACTTTGTCAGCAGCACTTGCTGGGGGCCTGGCATCCTCTCCCACTGTGTCAGCAGCACTTGCTGAGGGCCCGGCATCCTCTCCCTCTTCCCCGTCACTGACAGCAAAGTTTTCATACAGCATTCTCGCTTTTGTGCAGATAACGTTTGTATCCAGGGTTATGTTTTTTTTCCTGCAGTCATTAATCCACAGAGCTAATGCCGTCTCCATCCGTACCATGGTCTTGTTGCGGACAGTTACAACCCTTTTTGCATTCGTATTAAAATTGACTGCTGCTGTCGTCCTTATGTTTTTTTCCTCCTTCTTTATGTAACGAACGGAAGATTCATTGATTCCGTAATGGCGAGCAACGGCTGCATAGCTTTTACCTTCCCTTAGCATGTCCAGAAGTTTAACTTTATCTGAGATAGGTAGCATCTTCCGCCGTTTGGGCCCATCCGCAGGTGCTTTTGTCGGTCCAGGTCGTTTCGTCGACATTATGGGTTTAGGAGATGTTCGAAATTACAAGATAATCTGGCCAACTTAATGTAAATTTGCCAAGCTGATTTATGTACGTACACATAACTGCACGAGACGACAAAATGATAGCACAATTCGTAGCATGTTTTGATACAAGAAGCGGGAGTGAGTTTTTAGCGAATCAGAATGCAGAGCACAATGCACCAAAAAAAAAAAAAATGCATTATGAAAATCCGCGAAATAGCGAATCCGCGATAAGTGAACCGCGAAGTGGCGAGGGATCACTGTACAACACTTTAAACTCTGGACTGTCACTTTAGCTCTGGACTCGCACAGCACAATGCACTTTATATTTTATACCACACCATACTGCACACAGACACTTGAAGTACAATCACATAAACCCCCTTAAATTGTTTACTGTTTTACTGTTTACTTCTATAAGCATATTTTGTAAATACACCTTTTTTTCTTCATATATATCTTTATATATTCTTACATTTTATGTAGTTTTATACTTTATCTATCCGTCTTCTTTTTCTTTGTTTTTATTTTTCTCCCCATCCTATTCCCTCATGCCGGACCGTCGTAAAAAGCATTTCCCTGCATGTCATACCCTGTATGTGTGTGTATGTGACAAATAAAATTTGATATGATTTGATTTGATTTGGTTAAACAGAAGCCATGGATGAACTCTGAATTTGGTCTCCTGTTTGAAAGCAAAAGATGCTGCCTTTAAATCTGGCAACGTAGAGGACTACAACAGAGCCAGGGCCAACCTAAAACGAGGCATCAGGAGAACCAAGCTCACATTCAAACTCCACATAGAAGAGCACTTCCACAACTCTGACCCCAGACGCATGTGGAAAGGCATCCAGTCTATCTAGGACTACAGACCAACAGCTCGATCTCAACCAACCAGGAGTGACTTCCAACCGGATGAACTCAATCACTTTTTTGCTCATTTCGATAGGACATTTCAACTCAACCGCTGACTCTTCTACTGCTTACAGCCCACTTTCCCTCTCAACAATGTACATCTATTTAGCATTTAGCAGAGTGGATGCACGCAAGGCAGCAGGTGCGGACGGCATACCGGGACGTGTTCTCAGAGTATGCACTGGAAAACTGCCACAGGTTTTCACTGACATTTTCAACCTGTCACTGGCCCAAGCCATGGTTCCTATATGCCTGAAGACCACAACTATCATACCTGTGTCTAAGCACTAAGCTGCCGAATGCCTGAATGACTTTTGCCCAGTTGCACTCACCCCTAATCGCTATAAAGTGCTTTGAAAAACTGGTCCTGAATTACCTCACTGCGGGCCTACCACCTACACTGGACCCACACCAGTTTGCCTATCACACGAACAAGTAAACAGAGGATGCAGTTTCCACAGCTGTTCTTTCAGCCCTCACACACCTGGATAAAAGCAACACCTACATTAGAATGCTGTTTATTGACTTTAGCTCTGCATTCAATACAGTCCTCCTCACTGTACTGATCACTAAGCCCAGTGACCTGGTTATCTGGATTTTGGACTTTCTCTCCAACAGACCTCAATCTGTTAGGTTGGGCAACCAGGTATCCTCAACCCTCATTCTAAACACTGGCATTCAACAGGGCTGTGTTCTGAGCCCACTACTCTACTCCCTGTCCACCCACAATTGTGCTCCTCTGTATAACTCCAAAATCTTCATCAAGTATGCAGATGACACCACCGTGGTCATCCAGATTGACAACAACGACGAATCGGCCTACAGGGAAAAGATCCAAAGCCTGACAGCATGGTGTGCCACCAACAACCTGATTCTCAACGCCTCAAAGACTAAAGAAATCATCGTGGACTTCCAGAAATCCAACAGCTGGAGACATTCCCCAGTCAACATCAACGGAACTGAGGTAGAGCGAGTCTCCAGATTTAAGTCAAGTCAAGATTTAAGTAAAGTTCCTGGGAGTTCACATCTCTAAAGATCTGTCCTGGCACCAGAACACTTCAGCTCTGGTTAAGAAAGCACAGCAATGCCTGTACTTCTTAAGAAGTCTCAAGAAAGCTCATCGGTCCCAAGGGATTTTAAAGAGTTTCTACAGCTGCATCATCAAGAGCATCCTGACCAACTCCATCACTGTATGGTACAGAGGCTCCACTGTGCGTGAACGTAAAGCCATGCAAAGGCTGGTTAAAATCGCCCAACGCGATATTAGCACCCAACTACCTGCCATTAAACACCTCCCTTTTACATTTACATTTACATTTGCGGCATTTAGCAGACGCCCTTATCCAGAGCGACGTACAAAAGTGCTTTGAGTCTGTAGTAATGAATAAATCTACACTGGTATGACAGATTACAAACTTAACATAAATATAACCCTAGAATTCTACAAACTTGGAAACTGCTAATTTAAGTGTTTCAGGAAGCGGTAGGTCTTCAGTCGTCGCGTTCGAAGATAGTCAAGGACTCCGCTGTACGGACATCTAGGGGAAGTTAATTCCACCACCTTGGTGCCAGAACAGAGAAGAGCCATGAAGTGTACTTACCTCTCATTCTGAGAGAAAGTGGTACCAGTCGAGCAGTGCTGGAGGATCTCAGACAGCGTGGTGCAGTGCGAAATGTGATAAGGTCTCTAAGGTAAGATGGCGCTGGTCCATTTTTGGCCTTGTAGGCAAGCATCAGTGTTTTAAATCTGATATATGCAGCTACTGGAAGCTAGTGGAGGAGCAGCAATGGGGTGGTGTGGGAGAACTTAGGCTGATTGAACACAAGCCATGCAGCTGCGTTTTGGATCATTTGCAGTGAACGGATAGCGTTCAGGGGAAGAACTGCCAGCAGAGAGTTGCAGTAGTCCAGTCTTAAAATTACAAGAGAATGAACAAGCACCTGGGCAGCCTGTGACAACAGAAATGGTTGAATCCTTCGGACGTTGTAGAGAAGAAATCGACAAGAACGAGACACATTAGCAACATGTGGGAAGAAGGACAGTTCATGATAGCATGGCAGGTGTGAGTTTAGTGACCTCTGTTCCTGTTTCCTGTTGTTGAACTCTTTGCCGGAATTTTGTTTGTATTGGCGTTAAAAAAATTTTACATTTCGTTTTTTCTCTCTCTCATTGCTTTAAAATATCAAAATATCATTTTGATTTCCTGCATCCTTCACTTTCCGTTGGCTCCGTCTCGTCTATTTTTTTTGCTTTCGGAAAAGCGCTTTTTTTCCCTGTTTGAGGGTTTGAAAGCAGTGAGTGGAGGACATTCACCAGAACTATGAACACACACTACAGTAATCACATTAAGGTACGTAAATTCTCTGCTATGGCGAACATTCAGTGTGTAAAGTGTGACATGTTTAGTCGGGCTTTCTCCATTGTTAGCGATAATTTTATCTGTGAGAAGTGTAAGATAGTTTGCTCTTTGACGGAGAAGATCTTAGCATTAGAGGAGCGCACTTAGAGTCTAGAGAGAAGTAGTGAGTGTGAGAGCAGTCCAGGTTCTGCAGGGGAAAGTCTGGATGCCCTAGGTGAAGTTAATATTCCCTCGACTCCGGCATTACAGCCCTTGCAGCGGGGCGAATGGGTGCCAACTCGGCGGCATACTCGCAAAGCCAAAGCTAACGCTAAGGCGTGCCCACAGGAGCACCATTCCTCTCCGCTTCACGTGTCCAAAAGGTTTGCATTCCTCGGTGAAGCACCCGCTGAGAAACCTGTAAGAGCTCTGGTTTTAGGAGACTCCATTCTGAGGCATGTGAAATTAGCTAGACCTTAAGGGGCACCAGCAGCACAGGTTATACCGGGAACCAGGGCACCGGACATAGCAGGTCAGCTCAGATTCTTAGGAAAGCACAGGTTCTCTACTGTTTTTCACACAGTAGCTAATGATATACGCCTTCGGCAGTCAGAGGTTACTAAGAGTAATATTATAGAGGTGTGTAAATTACCGAAGGCAATGTCCGATGCAGTAACATGCTCTGGCCGCATCCCAATGTGACATGGCGATGTAGCCTACAGCAGGTTATGGTCCCTGAACTGCTTGATGTCTGACTGGTGCTCCAAAAACAATGTGGGCTTCATGCCTGTTAGGGCGGGACGGTATCCATCCCACCTGGGAAGGTGCTGCTCTCATTTCTTATAGTATAGGTAATAGCGATCCAAGATGGCGGCGCAGCAGTAGCTCGCAGCGGCCTCTCCGGATCCAAAAATGGTGCTTTCTCTATATTCAGCACGACCCTTCACAATACATGGACAAAAGAGTCAGCTGTGTTCATGTGTACGACCACCAGACACTGCTACAGTACAGGCATCATGCAACCAACAATTTGCATGATGATCTTATCGACAACCTTTGCGACCTCGGCTTGCTGCGACCTCGGCCACAAAGACAAGGACCCCAGTCCTCGGTGTTATCTGATGCCGGTGGCCAGGAGAGGAGACGTCGAAATCGCTGTTCGAGGAAGCGGAAGCGTGGCAAGCGGGCGGGTGTCCGTGCTAGGCTAAATGCTAACCCTAGCCGGCTGGTTCTCCCGTCCATTTTTCTTTAAAACGTCTGCTCCCTGGACAAGAAACTGGACTACATCCGACTACAGCAAACCACACGGCGAGCGTTTAGAGACTGTTGCGTCTTTGTTTTCACGGAGACATGGCTCAGCAACAGAGTTCCGGAAGTCGCCATCCAGCTAGACGGGCTAACCGTGTTTTGAGCCGACAGAAACGCAGCTCTGTGCGGTAAGACTTGCGGTGGTGGCGTGTGTGTTTATATCAACACGGAATGGTGCAAGTATTTGTCCCTCCTCTGCACATATCCAAACCATCTCAATCTCATCGCTAGTGGAGTTTGTGACTCTTAGATGCAGACATTTTTATTTACCTCGGGAATTCACCACTGTTTACATCGTCGGAGTGTACATTCCACCCAGTGCTAATGCTAAGGAGGCACTGTGTGAACTCTACGGCACTATTAGTGACCTGCAGAATGCTCACCCCCATGGATTGTTTATTATCGCCGGAGATTTTAACCATGTGAATCTCAGGACTGTGCTTCCTAAACTCCATCAGCATGTGGACTTTTGCGCTGAGAGGAGCGAACACGCTGGATCTTGTTTACACAAACATCCCCGGCGCGTATTGTGCGGAGCCCCGCCCACATCTCGGATACTCAGACCACTGCTCTCTTATGTTAATTCCAGCAAAAAGACCACTCATCAGACGCTCTAAACCGGTTCTGAAACAGGTGAAAACCTGGCCAGAAGGAGCTACTTCTGCTCTTCAGGACTGTTTTGAGTGCACTGACTGGGACATTTTTAGAGAGGCTGTAACCAATGGCGATTCAATCAACTTGGAGGAGTTCACATCATCAGTGACCAGCTACATCAGCAAGTGCGTTGATGATGTGACCATCTCCAAGACCATCACTACACGCTCCAACCAGAAGCCGTGAATGACTGCAAATGTGCGTGCGCTGCTGAAACAAAAAGACTCTGCCTTTAGATCAGGGGACAAGGCGGCCTTAAAAACAGCAAGGGCCAAACTGTCTCGTGCCATCAGAGAGCGGAAGCGCACACACGTGAAGAAAATCCACAATCACTTCCAGGACAGTGGAGACACCCGGCGCATGTGGCAGGGCATCCAGGCCATCACGAATTACAAGACCACATCACCTGCTTGTGACCGTGACCCCTCCCTCCCGAATGTGCTGAACGACTTCTACGCCCGGTTTGAGGTGCAGAACAACGTGAAGGCAAGGAAGACCATCCCTCCTCCAACTGACCAGGTGCTCTGTCTAACCAAGTGAGTAAAACTCTATGCAGAGTTAACCCACGGAAGTCTGCTGGACCTGACAACATTCCTGGCAGAGTGCTCAGGGAATGTGCAGAACAGCTAGCAGATGTCTTCACTGACATCTTCAACATCTCCCTGAGCAGCAAGGTTGTTCCCACGTGCCTCAAGACAACAACCATTGTTCCCGTGCCGAAGAAATCTACTGTCTCCTGCCTCAATGACTATCGTCCCGTCACACTCACACCCATCGTGATGAAGTGCTTCGAGAGGCTCGTCATGAGGCACATTAAGACCCAGCTTCCACCCTCCCTGGACCCCATGCAGTTTGCGTATCGTCCAAACAGTTCCACAGACGATGCTATCTCCACAACCCTCCATCTGGCCCTCACCCACCTGGATAACAAGTGAGGACAGCTGAGAAGATCATTGGAGTCTCTCTCCCCTCTATCATGGACATTTACATTACACACTGCATCCACAAAGCACACAGCATTGTGGACGATCACACACACCCGTCACACACACTTTTTATAGCACCAGGGTTCTGGAGAAACGTTGTCTCGTTTTTACTGTGTACTGTGTACCACTGTGTATAGTGGAAATGACAATAAAAGCCTCTTGACTTGACTTGACTTCAATTCTAACCCTAACTGTAACTCCAAACCAAACCGTAACTCTAACCCAAACCTTAACCCCAACCCTAACTCTAACTCTAACTTTAACCCTAACCCTAACTCTAACGCGTACCCCAACCCTAACTCTAAACCAAACCGCTGAATAAAAAGTTGACTTGACTTGACTAGTCTCAGAACAGCACTAACCCCGTTTAAATGGCAGAGGAGGCGGAGTCACAGCTATTTATAATAATAATCTAAACGCCACATAAAAGACTAAACACAAATGTAAAACATTTAAAGTTCTTTACACCAATATAAAATATTCAGTGTCTGAAAGCAGGTCCAGTCAGTCAATGGCACTAATTATTATATATAGACCCCCAGGGGCCCGACTCTGATTTTCTCATAGGATTTGCAGATTTCATCACAAATGTGGCTACTTCTATAGACAAAGCAGTAATTATTGGTGACTTTAATATTGATTGTGATAATCAGGAAGACTCCTTAAGAGCAGCAGTTGTGTCCATTCTAGAGTCAGTTGGAATTAATCAGAATGTTATAGGACCCACTCATAGTGGTGGATTTTGGATTAAAAATAAAATACTTAGTCATAATTCCACAGTCTGAAGCTATTTCAGACCATCATCTAATCTCTTTAATCTCTTTTAAAATCTGCCTCAGTCATTGCATTTCTGACTCACCACGTTACCGTGTTAAGCGTACTTTCACGTCAGCTACAGCAGCGCGTTTTATTAATAATCTTCCCGAAATTACGATATTAGATAGATCTCTGTCAGACCCCGCAGAGCTCGACTGGGCCACTGAATACCTAGAATCAACGTTGCGTTACACTCTAGATGATGTAGCTCCCCTTAAGACCAAACTGATCAGGGAGAAAAAAATCATTACAGTGGTATAATAATCATACATGCACCTTAAAACAGACCCCTCAGAAATTAGAACGTAAATGGCATCAAACAAAATGAAGAGTATTTAAAACAGCATGGAAGCAGAATCTCCTGAGTTCTAGAAAATCTCTTAGTGCTGCTGATCAGCATATTTCTACACCCTCATAGAAAAAAACAAGCAGAATCCGAGATTTTTATTCTGTACTGCAACAAAATGAACAGGAAATAAAAGCACTGCACTCACATGCACACCATCAATAGGTAGTAATGATTTCATCAACTTTTTAATAATAAAGTTAAAAACATCAGACAAGAAATCCAGAGGATTAAAATAAATCCTAATTATTTTACAAGTAACCCTGTAGACACCAGTGTAATTATAGCAGACAATCAACTACAAAGCTTCACTCCTATTCATGAGAATGACTTAATTTCCATAATCTCCTCATCAAAATCATCAACCTGCATTCTCCATCCCTCACCTACAAGTTTCCTCAAACAGATCATTCCAGAGGGAATTGAACCTGTTTTAAAATAATAAACTCTTCCATTAGCATTGGTTTTGTACCTAAATCCTTCAAACTGCAGTATCAACCCCCTAATTAAGAAACCTGACCTTCACCCTGTCAGCTGTCCAACTACAGTCCAATATCAAACCTCCTCTTTATCTCCAAGATTCTAGAAAAGGTTGTAGCACAGCAGTTCTGCTCACATCTACTGAGGAACAACATTTATGAAATGTATCAGTCAGGATTTCAGCCTCATCATAGCACAGAGACGGCACTAGTTAAGGTGATAAATGACTGTTGTTGGCCTCTGATCAGGGTTTTGTCTCTTTACTTGTTTTGCTGTTTTGCAGCTTTTCACACCATTGATCATCATCTCCTGCTTGCTGGACTGGAGAACGTTGTTGGAATAAAGGGAACAGCTCTCTCTTGGCGCAGATCTTATTTGACTGATCGCTATCAGTTTGTTGATGTAAATGTTGAGTTCTCCACACTCTATGAGGTAAAGTTTGGTGTTCCTCAAGGATCTGTCTTAGGCCCACTGCTTTTCTCTTTATATCTGCTGCCTCTGGGTAAAATCATTCATAAACATGGGATTCGCTTCCATTGCTATGCTGATGACACACAGCTGTATATTTCAGCAAAGCCAGATGAGAGAGATCAGCTTAACAATGTTGAGAAGTGTGTAAAGGACATTAGACAGTGGATGCTTAATAACTTTCTTCTGCTCAACTCAGATAAGACGGAAGTACTTTTACTAGGACCACATGCAGCTAGAAGCAAACTTTCCATCTCTGGATGGTGTTTCTGTTTCAGCATGTATGGCTGTCAAAGACCTCGGTGTGATTATTGACCAGAGTCTTTTCTTTGAGTTTCACGTGAATAATATCACCAGGATCTCCTTCTTTCACCTTAGAAATATTGCTAAAATTAGAAATATGATGTCGTTACAGGCTGCAGAAAAACTAGTAGATGTTTTTGTAACATCTAGATTGGACTACTGTAACGCTTTACTGTCTGGTGTTGGAGTTCGTGCAGAAATAAGCTTCAGTTAGTTCAGAATGCAGCAGCAAGAGTCCTCACCAGATCGAGGAAATACGACCACATCACCCCTGTCTTAATCAGCCTACACTGGCTCCCCACTGCTCCCAATTCCATCTCACACTGATTATAAAATACTACTACTGACGTATAAAGCACTTAACGCTCTCACGCCGCAGTATCTGAGTGAACTTCTGTACCAGGATGATCCTCCACGCCTACTTAGATCAAAAGGTGCAGGCTATTTGTTGGTACCACAAATAATGAAGACTCCAGCAGGGGGCAGATGTTTCTCTTATAAACCCCACAGTTATGGAACAGCCTTCCAATCAGCCTTCCAATCGGGACTCAGACACAGTCTCAGTGTTCAAGTCGAGGTTAAAAATGTATTTATTTAGTCAAGCCTTCTATCAGTAGATTTTTCTTAGGTAAAGGAGCAGATCTGGAGGGATCATGGATATGGAGTGATTGGTGAACTGGTATATTTGTATGCTGTCGTCCCCTCACATTCACACGTTCACTCAGGTTTGTTGATGGTGGTGTGGCGGGTCGTCTTTTATCCCAGAGATCCTCATGTCTGTGTTACCTTCTGCTTCTACCTTTTAGTTATGCTGCCATAGTGAGTCTTGCCGGAGTCCAAACTGCACAGTGACATTAACTTTTATTAAGTTACACTTAATAATCCATTTCTCTCTCTCTCTCTCTCTCTCTCTGTGTGAATGGCGGCTCCGAGCATGGAGCTGTGTGAAAGTTAAATTCGCCTGCATGCCGCTCGTGTGGTGTGTTCGGTGGGTGATGAAGAGTGTGTGCTGACTATCGACTCAGCCCGCTGGAGCCGTTCCACCTGTGGCTTCAGTTCAGCTGACTGCCGAAAGCCCCGGGGCGGCTTCTGCACCAATAGTAGAAGAAAACGAGTCCCCAGTCCAGCCTGCAGCCCAGAAGCCCACTGCCCACCCCGGAGAACCCACCCAGCCACCGCCCCTGGCAGAGGAAGGCCCTGGGGTGCAGAGCCCACGTTTAGTCACTATACTGGCGCACGGAGATGGGGGAGACGTAAAGATGGAGGACGAAACGTTTTTTAAGGTTCCAACCAAAAGAAAGAGGCGAGGAAGGGACGAACCACAAAACAGACACAAAATCAGCAGAACAGGAATCAGAGAGTCAGACTGCATGTCAGACTCTGTCCTTAGTGTCGACTCTCAGGAGGAAAACGTCAGTGTTGTAGATAAAGTGAAAGACATTAAAGATTTTTTTACGTACCAGTAAGTGGTAGAAGAATATTTTAATGGAAGAGTATTTCCCAGACAGAAAACAATTTATTCATGATGTAAAACATTTTTAGGAGAGAAGGTGCTTTTATAGATGTAGAAGTATTTTGGCTGAAGAAATTGATAACGAGATTAAATCGGGAAAACTCTGAGGAGGATTGATGTTTGGGGTTTTTATTTTAGAGAGGTTTTTAACCCCTGTTTATTTTATCTATTTCTTTCAATGAACGGAATCTGGGTTGTGAGTGTGAATGTTAATGGCGCGAGAGAGTATAGCAAGAGAGCGAAGCTATACGAGCTAGTTTAACAGAAGCGTGTGAATGTTTTAATGTTACAGGAGACCCACAGTGATCCCAGTAATGATGCTGATTGGGTGAAGGAGTGGGAGGGGCTGGCGCTTTTGAGTCATCACACGTCAAGAAGTGGGGGTGTAGCTTTACTGTTTGCTTGCAATTTTATTCCTGCGTCTTTTTTCAGTTGAGGAGATTTTGAGTGGAAAGCTTTTAAAAGTGAGAGTTTTTTATGAGAATGAGGCATTTGTTTTTATGTGTGTGTACACTCCCACCAGTCCAGTGGAGAGGATGATTTTTTTTAATACGCTGGATAGCATCATTGCTAAGCTGGTGAGTATCGGAGGTACGGACCAATCACGGACAGAGGACATGGCAGCACGTGTGGGACTGCGGTTCCTGTGTGTTGTAAATCAGCTTCTACACCGATGGAGGTCTGCCCTAACACCGGAGGGTAGTGGGAGGGTAGACACCCCATGGAGAAAGGTTTTGAGTTTTAATGCTGATATTAAACCAGAATGGAGGGCAACTGTATTTTACACCAGAGCTAATATGAATTTTAATCTATTTTAACTCCTGACTTATTTAAATTTGTTGAAATATTTTAATGTGCTTTATATTTATTGGTTTATTTATTTGCTTATTGAGTCTCCATGAGCTCAAGCAAAATGTGACCTGTTCAAATAAAGGACTATAAAAAGTCAAAAGTCTCTCTACTTTCTCTCTCTCTCCTCTCCATCTCTCTCTCTCTTTCTCTGCAAATGCGTGCGGGTGAGATGTGACATCAGTGGCTGCATGGGACACCGTTATAAATAGCATATTTAGTCTAATTAATCTAGTAACACACACACACACACACACACACACACACACACACACACACACAGAGAGATCCTCCAGTGTTCGTATATTTAGCAGGGATATAAAAAGAGGGTGGATGGAATGTGATTCTTTCCCGATGGATCACAGTAGAGCAGAGAGAGGAATGAAGGTGCTAATCCGAGTCCTACTTCATGTCCTTGTGTCTGAAATGCAGTCCTGAACCAACAGTAACTGATGCACATTGCGATGCGAGCTTCATTCATACCAAATTCAAGGAGCCATATTTTAATGCTTAGATAATCAGACAGATTTAAGGAACACAAAGTGTGTGTGTGTGTGTGTGTGTGTGAGAGAGAGAGAAATTAGGGAAATTGTTACCAGTGGATCCTGGCCAGCACTTTGGCCGCTTCTCCTTTAAAGCGCTCAGGTCGGACCTCCATCCTCGCACCCTCTGGAACTGACCGTCGCGAGCTGATGCTGCTTTCACCACTCACTCTGACTTGTGCACGCGTCTGTTCCCAGTCATAAACCCCTTAATCTGCACTGTGTCGCACCTGCGCACTGAGGAGGAGTGATGCTGGGAGCACAATCTCTAGGTGTGTGTGTTTAGAGGAGAACAGAATTATTATAACTATTAATTCTCTAACCCATTTCTATGTAAACTCTATACACTGTGGCTAAATGATTTACACCAAATAAAAAATACCATGTCTAGTCTTTTCATACATTTGACCTTGCTGTGAACTTGATCCTATACATGTCCAAGAAGTTTAATACCCAAGTGACAGACATTACGTTACTGTAGCACAAGTGAATCAGTTCCCTATTTTTAAATGATCTACACATTTTTATATATTAATACAATCCTTTATAACTCTTTTATTTGTGTAAAGCTCCTTTGAGACAATGTCATTTGTTAAATTGCTATAAAAATAAAATTAACATTTAATTAGATAAGACTGATTGCACAGCCGGCAGCTCTAATCTTAAAATGGGACTGCTGATGGCATCAGATAGTATTTCTAGTAGTAGAATCTGCCGACCGCGCTACAGGAAGAGAAGAATATGGATTATTATGTGTCCTGATTGTTGTATGAAAGAATGTCACTGTGCAGTTGGGACTCTGGTAAGATTCACTTTCATTCATAAACTGTTTGTGAGAAAATGTCTACTAATAAAAAACCTACACAAATAAAACTGATTTGATCAGGAATTTATTAAAGAATAAAACCACACAATACAGGTTTACACACACACACACACACACACACACACACACACACACACACACCCCTCTCTCCTCAGAGTGACTGGAAGAAGATCATTCTAAACCTGGACATACAACCCCAATTCCATAGAAAAATGGGACACTGTGTAAAATGTAAATAAGCATGAGGCTTCTGCACAAGATGCTTGTAAGCTCCCCATCATCTCTTCACTACTCAACCCGAATGCTCCACCTGTTTCATTTTCCCTGACTGCTGAAGACTTTGCCTCCTTTTACTGTAAGACGAGTTAGGAAATCTGAATCCTTCTTCCCCAACAATAACTACACTACAAACCCAGGAACCCCTTCTATTTAATTGTCTAGCTTCTCAACCATAGCAGAAGAAGAGATACTGCAAATCATCCAATCTTGAAATCCCACCACCTGGATAAAATCTCTTCAACTATGAATCAGACCATCTCACAAGATCTTCATATGTCCATCAGATTGTTGCCTTGGCCATATGAATTAGGTGATTGAACATGGGTCGTGGATGCATCTTTCAGCATGACAGTGTTCTGTCCGGGGCCAGGACTTTCTCACCCAAGATTCTACAGTGCATGGCTCTGTTCATGTGGTGAAGTGTTCCTTTAGTCATAGCAGAGAAACAGCTCTAAAACAGAATGTTTCTTCCTCCATGTTTTACAGTCAAAAGGTTGTTCTAGGGTTCATATTCAGCATTCCTCCACCTCCAAACACAGCGCAATTTAGGTCTTATCTGACCACATCACATTCTCCCAAGCCTTCTCTGAATCATTCAGGTGTTCTTGGCAGACTTCAGATGGGTCTATTCATATGCATTCTTAAGCAGAAGGACCTTGTGTGCTACAAATGTGACTGTGGTCCCATTTTCTTTGAGATAAATAACAAGCTCCTCCCATGTAATTTTGGGCTGATCCCTCAACTTTCTCAGAATCATCCTTAGAACATAAAGTGAGATTTTGCATGGAGCTCAGAGCAAAGGCTATTGACTTAACTTGTATTTATTCCATTCACAAATTATCGTGCCAACAGTGGTCTCTTTCTCACCAAGCTTCGTGCTGATGGTCTTGTAGCCAATTTCAGCCTAGTGCAGGTCTACAATCTCGTCCCTGACATCCTTTTTCAGCTCTTTGGTCCCACCCATGGTGGGGGGAACGGTTTTAATGGAAAAGGTTGATTCTGTGTCGGGTGTCTTTTATACACATAATGAGTTGATATTAGCAGTTCATTTTATTTTTTTTAAGGTACAGGACTAATTTGGGTCTGCGGTGGTCAGAATTTTTGCTTTTTGGTACAGGACCGAATACTTATTTGATTTGATCAAATGCACTTTAATTTCTATTATCATTTATTATTTCTTTCTGTTTTTTTTTTTATTTATATATATTCTTTCTCTCTGTGTTAAAATAAACCTACCATAAATGTTCTACACTGTTTATGCACACCACCAATAGTTAGTAATGATTTCATGAACTTTTTTAATAATAAAATTGAAAACATCAGGCAAGAAATCCAGACGGTTAATATAAATTCAAATTATTTTACAAGTAACCCTGTAGACAGCAGTGTAATTATAACGGACAATCAACTACAAAGCTTCACTTCTATTCATGAGAATGACTTAATTTCATTAATCTCCTCATCGAAATCTTCAACCTGCATTCTCGATCCCTTGCCTACTAGTTTCTTTAAACAGATAACTCCAGAGATAATCAAACCAGTTTTAAAAATAATTAACTCTTCCATTAGCACTGGTTATGTACCTAAATCTTTCAAACTGGCAGTTATCCACCCCCTTATTAAGAAACCTGACCTTGACCCATGTCAGTTGTCAAACTACAGACCGATATCAAATCTCCCCTTTATATCCAAAATTTTAGAAAAGGTTGTAGCACAGCAGTTATGCTCACACCTACTTATGAATAACATTTTTGAAATGTATCAGTCAGGATTTCGGCCTCATCATAGCACAGAGACGGCGCTAGTTAAGGTGGTAAATGACCTGTTATTGGCCTCTGATCAGGGTTTTGTTTCCTTACTTGTTTTGCTCGACCTTAGTGCAGCTTTTGACACCATTGATCACACTATACTGCTTGCTAGACTTGAGAACGTGGTAGGAATAAAGGGAACAGCTCTCTCTTGGCTCAGGTCTTATTTGACTGATCGCTATCAGTTTGTGGATGTAAATGGTGAGTTCTCCACACTCTATGAGGTAAAGTTTGGTGTTCCTCAAGGATCTGTCTTAGGCCCACTGCTTTTCTCTTTATATCTGCTGCCTCTTGGTGAAATCATTCATAAACATGGGATTCGCTTCCATTGCTACGCTGATGACACACAGCTGTATATTTCAGCAAAGCCAGATGAGAGAGATCAACTAAACAGTGTTGAGGAGTGTGTAAAGGACATTAGACAGTGGATGCTTAATAACTTTCTTCTGCTCAACTCAGATAAGACGGAAGTACTTTTACTAGGACCAAATGCAGCTAGAAGCAAACTTTCGGATTACGTAGCATCTCTGGATGGTGTTTCTGTTTCAGCATGTACGGCTGTCAAAGACCTTGGTGTGATTATTGACCCGAGTCTTTCCTTTGAGTCTCACGTAAATAATATCACCAGGATCGCCTTCTTTCACCTTAGAAATATTGCTAAAATTAGAAATATGATGTCGTTACAGGATGCAGAAAAACTAGTTCATGCTTTTGTTACTTCTAGATTAGACTACTGTAACGCTTTACTGTCTGGGTGTGCGAGTAAGTGCATAAATAAGCTTCAGTTAGTTCAGAATGCAGCAGCAAGAGTCCTCACCAGATCTAGAAAATACGACCACATCACCCCTGTCTTAATCAGCCTACACTGGCTCCCAATCAAATCTCGCATTGATTATAAAATACTACTACTGACGTATAAAGCACTTAACGGTCTCGCACCGCAGTATCTGAGTGAACTTCTGTACCAGTATGATCCTCCACGCCTACTTAGATCAAAAGGTGCTGGCTATCTGTTGGTTCCTCAAATAATGAAGACTACCGCAGGGGGCAGATCTTTCTCTTATAAAGCCCCACATTTATGGAACAGCCTTCCAATCAGTGTTCGGGACTCAGACACAGTCTCAGTGTTCAAGTCAAGGTTGAAAACTTATTTATTTAGTCAAGTCTTTTATCAGTAGATTTTTTCTTAGGTAAAGGCACAGATCTGGAAGGAGCATGGATATAGAGTGTTTGGTGAACTGGTATACTTGTATGCTGTCGTCCCCTCACATTCACACGTTCACTCGGGTTTGTTGACGGTGGTGTGGTGGGTCGTCTCTTATCCCAGAGATCCCTCATGTCTGTGTTACCTTCTGGTTCTCCCTTCTAGTTATGCTGCCATAGCGAGTCTTGCCGGAGTCCAAACTGCACAGTGACAAAAACTTTCATACACCAATAGATACACTTAATAATCCATATCCTTCTCTCTCTCTCTCTCTCTCTCTCTCTCTCTCTCTCTCTCTCGGTCGAGTTAAAACATGCTCCTGAGGCTCCAGTGACCACTGTTCCTGCCCCTCTTCCCTCCGTGGATCTTCACACTTCTGCTGCACTGACTCGGGAGTGCAGTTTGCTTCTGATCATCATCACTGCACCCCGCAACTTTGTATATATGCTTCAAATGGACATTTGATGCAACCCAGATGAGGATGGGTTCCCTCTTGGGTCTGGTTCCTCTCGAGGTTTCTTCCTTGTGCCATCTCGGGGAGTTTTTCCTTGCCACAGTTGCTCATCAGGGACAAACATACTTACAAAGAACATATTTACATTTAATCACCACATTATCTGTGTAAAGCTGCTTTGAGACAATGTTCATTGTTAAAAGCGCTATACAAATAAAAATGAATTGAATTGAATTGAATTAAAAA
>MU551658.1:186473-193973 GCA_024362625.1 Silurus asotus
TGTGTGTGTGTGTGTGTGTGTGTAAGGTGTTTAGAACACCTTTAATGGTACAGAGATTACCAGCTTTGTGTGTGTGTGTGTGTGTGTGTGTGTGTGTGTGTGTGTGTGTAAGGTGTTTAGAACACCTTTAATGGTACAGAGATTACCAGCTTTGTGTGTGTGTGTGTGTGTGTGTGTGTGTGTGTGTGTGTGTGTAAGGTGTTTAGAACACCTTTAATGGTACAGAGATTACCAGCTTTGTGTGTGTGTGTGTGTGTGTGTGTGTGTGTGTGTGTGTGTGTAAGGTGTTTAGAACACCTTTAATGGTACAGAGATTACCAGCTTTGTGTGTGTGTGTGTGTGTGTGTGTGTGTGTGTGTGTAAGGTGTTTAGAACACCTTTAATGGTACAGAGATTACCAGCTTTGTGTGTGTGTGTGTGTGTGTGTGTGTGTGTGTGTGTAAGGTGTTTAGAACACCTTTAATGGTACAGAGATTACCAGCTTTGTGTGTGTGTGTGTGTGTGTGTGTGTGTGTGTGTGTAAGGTGTTTAGAACACCTTTAATGGTACAGAGATTACCAGCTTTGTGTGTGTGTGTGTGTGTGTGTGTGTGTGTGTGTGTAAGGTGTTTAGAACACCTTTAATGGTACAGAGATTACCAGCTTTGTGTGTGTGTGTGTGTGTGTGTGTGTGTGTGTGTGTAAGGTGTTTAGAACACCTTTAATGGTACAGAGATTACCAGCTTTGTGTGTGTGTGTGTGTGTGTGTGTGTGTGTGTGTGTAAGGTGTTTAGAACACCTTTAATGGTACAGAGATTACCAGCTTTGTGTGTGTGTGTGTGTGTGTGTGTGTGTGTGTGTGTAAGGTGTTTAGAACACCTTTAATGGTACAGAGATTACCAGCTTTGTGTGTGTGTGTGTGTGTGTGTGTGTGTGTGTGTGTAAGGTGTTTAGAACACCTTTAATGGTACAGAGATTACCAGCTTTGTGTGTGTGTGTGTGTGTGTGTGTGTGTGTGTGTGTAAGGTGTTTAGAACACCTTTAATGGTACAGAGATTACCAGCTTTGTGTGTGTGTGTGTGTGTGTGTGTGTGTGTGTGTGTAAGGTGTTTAGAACACCTTTAATGGTACAGAGATTACCAGCTTTGTGTGTGTGTGTGTGTGTGTGTGTGTGTGTGTGTGTAAGGTGTTTAGAACACCTTTAATGGTACAGAGATTACCAGCTTTGTGTGTGTGTGTGTGTGTGTGTGTGTGTGTGTGTGTAAGGTGTTTAGAACACCTTTAATGGTACAGAGATTACCAGCTTTGTGTGTGTGTGTGTGTGTGTGTGTGTGTGTAAGGTGTTTAGAACACCTTTAACAGCAGAAGGGATGAAGAGTTTCTAACAGAGTATGAAGAGTTAAATCTCTGCATGTTTGTTTGCTTTTTATGTAATTTTTCTCTCTAGCTCATACTCCTGTAGACTCCTCCCCTTCCTCCTCCCCTGTTTGTGGGAGGAGTCTGTAGCCCTCCTCAGCCAATGTAGAGGAGGTAGGATCCACATCTGTGTTCAGTGGTCTGCTTAAAGGGGCGGAGTCTGCGTCCGTGGTGCTGCAGGGGGCATATCCTGCCTCGGTGTCGAGAGCTGATTGGCTGAAACGCTGCCGTAACATGAAGTGGGCGTAACCCAGAGGAACAGGTAGTACTGCGATGATGATGAGTGACGAGAGCACAGCCAATGCCCAATCAGGATAAGGCAAATGCACTTCTGACGCCTGAGAGAGAGACAGTGAGGGAGTGAGGCAGATGGTGAGACATAGCATGAGACAGAGAGCGAGGGAGACAGTGAAAGAGTGAGACAGATAGGGAGGGAGAGAGGGAAAAACACAATGAGACAGTGAGAAAGGTAGGCAGTAAGGAAGACAGTTAAGGAGACAGAGAGACTGATACAGTGAGGGAAACAGAGAGGGAGTGAGACAGACAGAGTGTGTGAGTGTGAGTGTGTGTGAGTGTGTGTGTGTGTGTGTGTGTGTGTTTACCGTATTTCTGTTCCAGGCTGTGTATTGTGGCCGTTTGAGGCACATGTTCAGTAGACTGGCAGTCAGCAGAGTCAACATGGCCAACAGACACACATATTTCCACAGATACTTATACACCACACACACCGGCCGACCCAGCATCTGTGTGATATCCTTCAGGAACCTGTTACACACACACACACAGAATCAGCAACGCACCCACACAATGATCTGTGTTACACAATGAACACACAGACGTAAATATATACACATTATATATATATATATATATATTTAAAATACACCAGTGGCAGGGCATCGGGCCAGTAAATCCTTTTTTGTTGCCATAAACACCATCAGAAGCACTGACCTACATTTACTACATAAATCTATTTCATGAAATTGTATTCATTTATTCCCAACAGTTTATTCTCTTTATAAAGAGAACCCTGAAGCTCGCTAGCGTGTCTCAGCCCGGGAGAGGGTTTGTTCTGCACTTCCAGACCAGTGACCACGAGCGGCACCACTGGAATACAGCCTCTGAGGGGCGCTGCACATTATAAGTCTGCATCTCTGGTGAGTAGGTTGTGTTTTATTTACATTTTAATGTTTTTGTCATGTTATTAGACAAATATTGATTATTGATAGTTTCTATAATTGCGACGTGATTGTGGGGGTATTAAGAGGTGGATTAAGTCGGGTACGTCCTCACTGAAGGACAAGGTACCACATGCACGGTGGATATTATAGACACACCCACACACACACACAGTGTTGTACCTGTCTGCTCCATACACCCAGGCAACACTGATGGTCTGGAACACGACGACAATGATGAGTGGCAGTGTGGCAGAGTAATCATCAAACATCGCCACAAAATAATTCCCACATCGCTGTGTGAAGAGCAAACCAACCAGGAATGCCAACACACAACTACACACTGCAGGAGCAAAGAGAGAGAGTCACAACCAGCAACTGTGTTTTCTCAGGGAGGACAAGGTATCTAACATGGGTGTGTGTGTGTGTGTGTGTGTGTGTGTGTGTGTAAACCTGTGAATATGAGTTTGTGTTTTCTCAGGGAGGAGAAGGTATCTGACAGTGGTGTGAGGATCCCCTCCATGGTTCCGAACATGGTAGACAGTCCCAGGTTGAGGAGCATAAGGAAAAACAGTGCTGACCAGAAGGGACTCCCAGGGAACAGGGTCATCGCCTCAGTGAAGGCTATAAACGCCAGACCTGTCCCCTCCACCCCCTGAGAGACACAAAAAGCAAGAGAGACACAGAGAGTGAGACATAATAAGACATGTATGTGATGTATAGTGTTTATAAATACAATACCTCCATATAAAATCTATAGTATTTATGTGATGTGTAGTGTTTATATGGTGTTATTGTATTTATAAAGTCTATAGTATTTGTGATGTGTAACCCAGTCATTAGTGTTACACAAGCCAGTGCACTCTTAGTGCCGGTCCCAAGCCCGGATAAATGTGGAGGGTTGTGTTATGAAGGACATCCAGCGTAAAACATGTGCCAAATCTAATATGCGGGTCACGATTAAGAATTTCATAGCGGATCGGTCGAGGCCCGGGTTAACAACAACCACCACAGGTTTCGTTAGCCAACAGGGTACTTGTGGAAAATGGGCTACTGTTGGCTGAAGGAGGAGAAGGAGAGGAGGAAGACATCTAAAGAGACAGCAGGGAAAGGAGAAGTGGAGGAGAGTGGAGGTTCTGGTTGGTACTTTAAATGTTGGTACGATGACTGGTAAAGGGAGAGAGGGAGCTGATATGATGGAGAGGAGAAAGGTAGAGATGTTGTGTGTTCAGGAGACCAAGTGGAAAGGGAGTAAAAGCAGGAACATTGGAGGTGTTCAAACTGTTCCATCATGGTGTGGATGGAAAGAGAAATGGTGTAGGAGTGATTCGTACGACAGGGTGGAGAGAGGAGTTGTGGTATTGTATGAGGAAGTCAGGTGTGTCAGAGAAGTATGTGAGGGTGGTGTAGGACATGTATGAGGACAGTGTGACAGCTGTGAAGTGTGCGGTAGGAACGACAGACTGGTTCAAGGTGAAGGTTGGGTTGCATCAAGGATTGGCCCTGAGCCCTTTCCTGTTTGCAGTGGTGAAGGACAGGTTTATGGACGAGGTCAGACAGGAGTCTCCCTGGACTATGATGTTGATGTTGCGGATTACATTGTGATTTGTAATGGAGAGGTGGAGGTACATGCTGGAGAAAAGGGGAATGAAAGGCAGTAGGAGTAAGACAGAGTACATGTGTGAGAATGAGAGGGGGGGCAGTGGAGGGGTGCGGTTGCAGGAAGAAGAGGTGGAAAAGGTGGAGGAGTTCAGGTACCTGGGGTCAACAGTGCAAAATAATGGAGAGTGTGTTAGAGAAGTGAAGAAAAGAGTGCAGGCAGGGTGGAGTGGGTGGAAAAGAGTGATAGCAGGAGTGATTTGTGATAGAAGAGTATCTGTGAGAGTGAAAGGGAAAGTTTATAGGACTGTGGTGAGACCTGAGATGTTGTATGGATTAGAGACAGTGGCATTGAGTAAAAGACAGGAGGTGGAGCTGGAGGTAGCAGAGCTGAAGATGTTGAGATGTTCGTTGGGAGTGACGACGATGGACAGGATTAGAAATGAGTTTATTAGAGGGACAGCGCATGTAGGACGTTTTGGAGACAAGGTGAGGGAGGTGAGATTGAGATGCTTTGGACATGTGCAGAGGAGGGATATGGGGTACAGTGGAACCTCGGAGCTCACGAGGGTCAGGGACCAAGACCGGTCACGAGTTCCGAATTTTCGTGACCTTTTGATACGCCCCTTCCAACCCAGTAAAAACCCAAAAAACACTATACGAAATCGATTTAAATGAGTAAATAACATTATTTCACTCCATAACACAATTATTAGACAATTTAAATGAGATCAACCTTAATTAGAAATGTTAAAACTAGCATTTTGAGCAGTATAAACACTACACATCACATAAATACTATAGACTTTATAAATACAATAACACTATATATAGTATTTATGTGATGTGTAGTGTTTATACAGTGATATTGTATTTATAAATACAATGGCACCATATAAAGTCTATAGTATTTATGTGATGAATAAACAAATATCATCTTTTGGTACTTTGTTCATGGCATCTTCCAGGCTGCAGTTGCTGATGTTGTACCCAGCAAGGTTCAGTTGATGACCCTCCACTTCATACCAGTGTTTATATGTCTCCACAGAAATAAGCTCCACCTCTGTTATGTTAATGAGAAGAGGGGATGAAGAAACAGGGGACAAGGCCACTTCAGATAACAGCTTTAGATTCCTGCAAAACACACACACACACACACACACACACACACACACACACACACACAATTACACCAGTGGTTTGGCATCAGGGTCAGCAAAGCCTTCTGGGCTGGCCTTAACACCATCAGAACCACTGATCTACATTTACAACCTAAAAATGTTTCATTAAATTGTATTAATTTATTCCCATCAGTTTCTTCTCTTCATGTGGGAGTGTTTCTCTCGGCTGCACTGCTTCCAGTGTACGTGGAGGTTAGATTTTTTGTCCAATCAGATTTCAGTCTCTATGTGCTGCCATGTGAATCTAATCTCCCCAGAGCCTTCAGAATCAGTACTGCTGGACTTTTACTATAGAGAATATTACCAACAGCTCTGTTTCTTTAACCAATCAGATATCACATATTCTCCTTATAGAGCAGCTCGTGGGCCCAAATTGATTGGCTGTTCAGAGGGAAACTGTTACAGTCAAGTTGGACTGTTAAAACACGTGTGTAGCTCTGCACACATTAATACATCAGAGTTAAACTTTTTTTTATGCTTACAGAGAAAATAATTTGATCTGGTCTCAGACATACTTCAAAATCCATTTTGAAGAAAGGCTAGACATGGTGAGGAGGACTCTTGGGCCCTTGAGCAAGGCCCTTAACCGTCTGTGCATATTCCAGCTTCCGAGCAAATTTCACTGTGCTGTAATGTATATGTGACAAAGGCTATTCTATTAGCGTGTCTCAGCCCGGGAAAGGGTTTGTTCTCCACTTTCAGAACAGTGAATACGAGCGGTACCACTGGATTACAGCCTCTGGGGGGTGCTGCACATTATGAGTTTGCATCTCTGTTGAGTAGGTTGGATTTTATTTACATTTATATGTTTTTGTCATGTTATTAGACAAATATTGATTCTGAACTGCTCCAGAAGATGTAGGTGCACAGTTGTGGTCGTAGCATGGAGGTTTGGAGCTTGCTTTAGTAAACTGTTATTCACCCTCAATATGCGAAGGCCGAGGTACAATTGTGTGAATAGTTTTAGGCAGTTGTGAAATAAATGCTGTAAAGTGTTTTTATTTTTTATTTTATTAATGAACACAACTAAAAGTAAATGAACAGAAGAGAATCCAATTTTTGGTGCGACACCAAAACAGCATCAGCTTCACGTTACACTAACAGGTAGCAGCTGGGAGAACTGCGATCTTCTGTGGATGTAGGCTTCTCACTTCTGTAGAGGCCAAAATCATCACCTCCATGTTCTTCTCTATGCTGAAAATAGTTTAGTGATGAACCAGATAGTATTTTATGATGAACCAATTCTACCAAGCAGGTGCTTATAATCATCAATTTCATCTGTAGGTTGAAACCCAGTGAAACAGAAACAGCTATGTAGGAGCTTCAGACTGGGTCAGGAGCCAAACTCTGCTACTTGGGTGAGATTGTGTAAGACAGTTTCATGTCACAAGTCCTACACCATGGCAAGACTGAGCACAACAAGAGACAAAGTAGTTCTCTCCCAGCACACAGATCTCAAAGCACACTGGGGTTTCAATATGTGCTCTTCAAGCTGTTTTAAAGAAGCACAAAGAAATGGGATGGGCGATGTTGAGCAGCGTAGACACAGTGGTCAATCAAGGAAATGTAATGCGTCACACCTACTTAGATCAAAAGGTGCAGGCTATTTGTTGGTACCTCAAATAATGAAGACTCCAGCAGGGGGCAAATGTTTCTCTTATAAACCCCACAGTTATGGAACAACCTTCCAATCAGTGTTCGGGACTCAGACACAGTCTCAGTGTTCAAGTCGAGGTTGAACACATATTTATTTACATTTACATTTGCGGCATTTGACAGACGCCCATATCCAGAGCGACTTACATCTGAGCAGGGGAGGGTTTTAGGGCTTTTGCTCAAGGGCCCAGCAGTGGCAGCTTGGTGGTGGTGGGATTTGAACCTGTGATCTTGTGATCCAAAGCCCAATGCCCTAACCAATGAGCTACCACCTCCCTCTACCAGACTCCATTTAGTGGAGTCTTTAGTCAGTAGGTGTTTGTGAGGTAAAGGAGCAGATCTGGAGGGATCATGGATATGGAGTGTTTGGTGAACTGGGATATTTGGATGCTGTCGTCTCCTCACTCTCACACGTTCACTCGGGTTTGTTGATGGTGGTGTGGTGGGTCGTCTCTTATCCCAGAGATCCTCATGTTAAACATGCTCCTGAGG
>MU551658.1:198973-211581 GCA_024362625.1 Silurus asotus
ATGTACGTAGCAAAAATAAAGAACAGCAGTCCAGCACCTTTTAAACACCACAGAACTGTTTCTCACACACACACACACACACACACACACACACGAGTATTCTTCCACCGCCTGGCATTCTGGGACTCGTGCTGTATAACAATTAGACACAAGCAATGATGTAACAGTAATGTGTGTAACACAATCTAACACACCTACAGGCAGAGAGGGAAGTGAAGTGAATCTGCCACATCACACAGTCACTCAGGGTTACGTCACGTCTTTAGAATCAAGTTTACACTAAACGTTTCTGCTGAAAATAAATACTCCACCCTCTAATTATCATTATTATACACACAATCCACACACCCCCCCCACACACACACACTCGACATCGCAAACCACACACACTACAGTCTACAATCCACCCCCCCACACACACACTCTACATCCCAAACCACACACACACACACACACTACAGTCTACATTCCAACCCATCCACATACAGACAGACACACACAACACTACAATCTACATCCCAAACCACACACCCACTCACACTACACCCCAAAAACATGCACTACACTCTATATCCCAAACCACACACTACACTCTATATCCCATACCCCCCCCCACAAACACACACCCACTCACACACAACACCCCAAAAACATACACTACACTTTATATCCCAAACCACACCCCCAAACACACCCACTACACACCCCAAACCACACCCCCACTACACCCCAAAAACCAAAACACATACACTACACTCTACATCCCAAACACACAACAGTCTACATCTCCACATTCAGACACACACTCCCACTAAACACCAAAACCTCACACACATACACTACACTCTACATCCCAAACCATCCATAGACACACACACACACACACAATCCCACCCCTCAGCGTTAATCTCTGAAGACCTTCCTATTGGACAGCAGCATCGCTCTGAGAGTTCCGGCAAAAAGGCAGTAACCAATCACAGTGCAGAAGAACATGGAGTGACCCGGATGAGGAAGTTAAAAGTTTCTGGTGGGCTGGAGAGTTCAGCATGGTCTTAAACAGAGCTTTACTGCGGTCTAACACTGCTTCTGCGCGGGACAGGGGGATGCACACAGCTCACACACACATACCGGCTACACTGTATATATACGTGTATACGTTCTGACAGAAATAAAGGCGCGGATCAGAGTGAATTATAGTTCACGAGGCAGTTCTACACGCCATTCTCTGCTCGCGCGCTGCTGATGCAATCACCAACACGTGTTACAGGCGGCGCGCGCGCTTCTCACAGATTCTTACATATCTATATTTCTATTTTTCTGAATCAATAAACACATCTAACATCTCGTACGTGCCTTACCGTTGCGCGCGTGTGTGTGTTCCAGCGTGTCTTTGTTCTTCTGCTCTCCTGTTTTAGTATCTGACTGAAATCCAACACGATTTTAAAGCACCAAACAAATACACACTGCACGCGCTAACTCTACCGGAAGTTGTGTTTCTCGCACGTTACCAAACGGAGAGTAGAAGAAACTGTAGAAGGACAGAGATGAACAGAAGCGTCTCTACTCAAACATCTGCCACGTTGTATTCACACGCCCCCTACAGGAAACCCCGCCCCTTTCATCTGCTGTCCAATCAGGCGGTCCAAAATAGTGTGTTTCTCTTACTTACTGTGAAAGTGTAATACATACACACATATTATACTGTATAATAATGCAGACTAGAGATCAAAATTAGACAACAATTTATAAACAATTAAACAATTCTGAAATAATGTAATTTTCACTGCTCAACAGCTGAAGGAGTTTTTGTCCTGTCTAGACCGTGCTACCAGAACCCCTTTTCCACAAAATAACTAAGGCATTTAAAAAAAAAAATATATATATATATATATATAGATATATATATTGCAGAAAACACACTGATCAGAATTAGAGACTACTTTCAGATACCTCCCAGTTATTGGTGTTAATCTGGTACCTGGTGCTAATTTCCTTAATTATCTGTAAACCCCTATATAACTGGCAGCCTAACTTCCAGTTTCGCTGACTCTGCAAGATGGTGGGCCGTTCTAAAGTGACTGAAAGCCTCCGGCAGCAGGATGTCCAGATAAAGGCCAAAGGGACGACCCTATCAGCCATAGCAAGACAAGTTGGTCGTTCCAAATCTGTAAATTCAAGAATATTAAATCTTTATGTTACCCTTGGTTAAAAATGTATTAAAAATAAAAAAAAAGAACCGACTACGCCACCTAGGTTATTTATAGGAAAATAGATTAAACCCAAAAGAATAATTAAACCAAAAGAAAAGTTACAAAAATATGAAGGACCCTGCTGGTTCAGATGGGATTAAAGACAGAGACGTGACTTTACAAAAAATAGTACAAATTTATTAAACAAAAGAATGCCTAAAAATATTTTAATACCATTTACAGCTTACCAGTTATTTACCCACAATTGGAGAGACTAGATTAAATCCTCTTTGTAACAGAAGGCACAGAGCACACAACAAATCAGTGCATAATTCTAAAAAACAAGAATAAACCAAAACACACAAACAATCTCCCCTTCTGTTACAAGTCTCAAGAATCACAGCTCATCAGATAGTTACAGGTGGAAATAGTTATGTAAATGGTACATACACTTATACACACGTTTAAAAGAGAAAAACAATTAACTCCTGATTAATATTTAAAAACCGTCGAAGCGGCTCACGGAGCAAAAATACCAAGCCTGTTAATTTAATACACCTGCGCAAGAGATAAATATCCAAGTCCTTACTGAAACATAGCACAGAACCGTTGCGCAGAATAATCTTTTAAAACATTCAGTAATACAGTGGTTTACAACCGTGACGTCCGCTTGGTCCAAACTGTAAACCAACAAGCTAATACGGGTTTATAAAAGTGTGTAAAAGCATATACAAAACAGATACGAAACAGCAGCTAGCGCTCTTTGGCCGCACCTAAAAAAACAAACAAACAAATAAAACATTTCAAACAGTTTCCCCCTGCCCCAAAATAACCCACAATAAAGTTACTTACCTCACAAATGGGGTTAAACTATTGTCACTTTATGCTACCTGCATTCATGCACACCTCCCTACAAACCCATATTCAGACCATGATTTGCAACTAATAAAATAAAACAAGTGACTCACCAGGGGAAAGCAACAGGAAAGTAGAAGAAAAAAATACCTTTTCTAGCCACCCAGGCTACAGATAAGAAAGGAATCAAAGTGCCCCACTCAACTTCAGTTCAAAATTCACCCATTATTTATGCATGTCCATTTGTCTCCCTTCTAAAGACATTCAACCGGTCACATTTTACCCCCTAGTTTTAAATTCGTTGACCCGACGACATTAACTCCAAGGCCTAAAAAAGGTGGAAGCACTGTTAGTTACAGTCACCCGTGAGCTCACAATACCCCCCCTATGCCCCATTGTCTCTGGCAAATGATGGACATCAGGTTGGTACCCTGCAATTGTTCGGGTAGTCCGACGTAATGGTGCTCTTACAGTAGGAACTATGTCCTCTGCTGCCACAGAAGAATCACTAGGTGAGGAATCATGAATTAGAGAAGGCTCAAGATCAGGGAGACTATTAGGTGAGATGAAAATACCCTCAGGGGCTGAGACATGCTGAGGAGGCTGCCCATTAGCAACTGCCTCGATTTTCTTAGGGTCAGTCGCCACCCCCTGGTCAGAAATCAAGTGCCCCAAGTAACCCACCTCGGGCCGGAAGAACGAACACTTCTCCAGTTTGGCCTTTAAGCCTTCCTGTTGTAAACGCTTCAGGACCACCTCTAGCCATTGCAAATGCTCAGACACTGTGGAAGAGAACACTATAACATCATCCAGATAGAGTAACAGTGATTGGAAAGGCTGCGAACCAAACATGCGTTCCATCAATCTCTGAAATGTGCTAGGTGCATTACACAGACCAAAGGTCATCTGGTTCCATTCATATAGCCCAAAAGGTGTACATAAGGCAGTTTTCATCTTATCCTTCTCGGCCACTGGGACCTGATTGTAGCCGCTTGCGAGGTCCATCGTAGTAAGCCACCTGGCACCAGAAAGAGCATCCAAAGATTCCTCGATTCTTCGTAATGGAAATGAATCTTTTCTTGTCTTACTGTTCAATTGACGATAATCAACACACATTCGCAGACTACCATCGTTTTTTTTTTTTTACCAGGACGATAGGATAAGCATAGGGGCTACTACTTTTTCCTTATTATTTGGGTTTCCAGTAACTGATTAATATGAGCTTTGACTGCCTCATATTCTGAGGGAGGAATGCGTCTATACCGCTGCCTAATAGGAACCTCATCAGTCAAAGCAATATCATGTGTGATTAAAGTGGTACAACCCAAATCACCATCGTGTTCTGAAAACACAGAAGAGTATTTAGACAGCAGCACCCTAACTTGACACTTTTCCTCAGCAGTTAATGGGGACAGATCAACAGCGTTTATCCTGTCCTGTAGGGAACCAGTAGTTACCTGGGAAGAGACAGTGGCCTGCACACTCATGGGAACATCTTCAGCCCCTGGCAGTTACTGGACTAATAGTACCCAGGACAGTTTGTGCATAAAGATTAACATCAACTAGCCCTACATTGATAACTGGAACATAGACTTGTCCACAAGCTACCTTAACAATAGCAGGAAAAGCCAAAAGGCCTGCTGCTAACCCACCACTAGAGGGCTCAAACACAACAGGCAATCCAGCAGGTTGCTGAGAACAAGTAGCGGGAATAAACTTCATGGTGCTGCCTGGTACATGAATACACTTACGTCCTCGAACCCGAATCCTGGGCTAAAGAGCCTAAAGGGGCCTTTGCCTGAACTTGATGGCATTTCTGTAAGGCTTGTTGCCACAAACTAGGGGCATGCTGCACTAAAGCTGCTTCAAAAAGGGCTGACCCATATTGTCTAAACAATTCGTTACAACATTCCTAAATAACATTCATGCCCAGAATACTGGAGATCTAAGTACCCCCTGGAGGGTCTTTAACTATGAGCACGCCACGTTTAGGAATCACTTTACCCAAGACTTAAACATCCAGCTCTAAATAGCCTATGTATGGAATATCTAAGCCATTGGCAGCCTTAAACTGTAACCAATGACAAGAGTGAAGTTTGTACCTACCCCAAGGCTCAAAGTGCTTAAAAAAAAGCTTTCAGTCACAGTTGACACCATTGAACCTGTGTCTAACAAACAGGGAACTAACACTCCACCCAAACTAACAGTCACATGGGGGCATGGAGATAATAAAGGGGCCATATTTTGCACATTTTGCAACAAAACAGAGGGTTGGGACCTTTGCGCCACTAACTAAGGAGGACGCGAGGGAGATCGATCAACCCTTGACCAAGAACTACACTCACGGGTGAAATGGCCAGGCTGTTGGCACCTCCTACAAATAACTACACCCCGATTAGCGGCATTTGTAACAGGAGGGAAACGTCTTTTGGCATTTTGAAGTGAAGACACATTACGTGATAACTGATCAAGCTGTTCTTGCTGCTTTTTAAGGATCTCTTTAAACTCAGCTAATTCAGAACCTGTAGACATTGTAGACCCACAAACCCCATACTGCAGCCTATGGGTAGAAGTTGACAAGCTACGGTCCCTAAAAAACCCCTCATCATTCCCTCCTGTTCCCATCTAATAGCTTCCCCTCTAACATCAAGTAAAGTAGCCCTAGGGCAGGGGTGGCCAACCCGCGGCTCACGAGCCGCATGCAGCTCTTTGGCCGGTTTCATGCGGCTCTTACGTTCATATCGATTTTTGTGTGTTTGATTTTTAATGTGCGTGTTCGCTTTGCTTACTTTCAATACAGTATTTTTATGACTTTAATTAGCTTGCCCCTACTGGGAAACTTTGCGGTATATCAGACCTTGGCATGAGGCCAATCATAAATTAGAGGGATGCACCGAGAATTTTCGGAAATACCTAAATCACCGAAACAACACGGCAGAAACACAATTGTAATGACGCAATAAAAAAACCGCAGCAGCACACGGTTATCTGGATAAGAGCAACATGTCTGTGGTGTGCGGAGAGCATTAGAGCCCTCGCAGCGGGGGGAATGGGTGCCGACTCGGCGGCATACTCGCAAAGCCAAAGCTAACGCTACGGCTCGCCCACAGGAGCACCATTCCTCTCCGCTTCGTGTGTCCAACAGGTTTGCTCTCCTCAGTGAAGCACCCGCTGAGAAACCTGAAAGAGCTCTGGTTTTAGGAGACTCCATTCTGAGGCACGTGAAATTAGCTAGACCTTTAGGGGCACCAGCAGCACAGGTTATGTGTATACCGGGAGCCAGGGCGACGGACATAGCAGGTCAGCTTAGATTCTTAGGAAAGCACAGGTTCTCTAAGATAGTTTTTCACACAGGAGCTAATGATACACGCCTTCGACAGTCAGAGGTTATATTATAGAGGTGTGTAAATTACCGAAGGCAATGTCCAATGCTGTAGTATGCTCTGGCCCCATCCCAATTCGATGTGGCGATGTAGCCTACAGCAGGTTATGGTCGCTGAACTGCTGGATGTCCGAGTGGTGCTCCAAAAATAATTGGAGCATTTTTGAGGGCAAGGCTGGCCTGTTAGGGCGGGACGGTGTCCATCCCACCCGGGAAGGTGCTGCTCTCATTTCTTGTAGTATGGGTCATAGTCTCAGAACAGCACTAGTTAACAAGTGACTGTCTAGAGCCAAGGCCAGGGAGCAGACAGACAGGCTAAACCGACCGTCTGATAGCTGCACAGAGTCGTCACTCAGGATCCACCATATTGAGACTGTGTCTGTCCCCCGAGCAAAACCAAAATATAGGAATTATCAGAAAGTCTGTTTTAGTAACCTGATTAACATTAAATTAAATAGGACTGAACGCACAGCAGCTCCTCTGATCTAAAGATAGGATTGTTGAATATTAGATCTCTCACGCCAAAAGCTCTGACTATAAACGAAATTATTACCGACCAGGAGTTTAATATAATGTGTTTGACAGAAACGTGGATTAAATCGATTGAATATGTAGCATTAAATGAGGCGAGTCCTCCAGGGTATAGTTACATACACCAACCCCGTCTAAATGACAGAGGAGGCGGAGTCACAGCTATTTATAATAATAATCTAAACGTCACACAAAAGACTAAACACAAATGTAAAACATTTGAAGTTCTTTACACCAACATAAAATATTCAGTGTCCGAAAGCAGGTTAAGTCAGTTAATTCCACTAATTATTATTTATAGACCCCCAGGGCCCTACTCTGAATTTGCAGATTTCATTACAAATTTAGCTACTTCTTTAGACAAAGCATTAATTGTTGGAGACTTTAATATTCATTTTGATAATCAGGAAGACTCCTTAAGAGCAGCAGTTGTGTCCATTCTAGATTCAGTTGGAATTATTCAGAATGTTATAGGACCCACTCATAGTGGTGGACACACTCTCGATTTGTTATTAACATTTGGATTAAAAATAAAAAACTTAGTCATAATTCCACAGTCTGAAGCTATTTCAGACCATTATCTTATCTCTTTTAAAATTTGCCTCAGTCACTGCATATCTACCTCACCACGTTACCGTGTTAAGCGTACTTTCACGTCAGCTACAGCAGCGCGTTTTATTAATATTCTTCCCGAAATTACGATATTAGATAAATCTCTATCAGACACCGCAGAGCTCGACTGGGCCACTGAAGATCTAGAAACAACGTTACGTTACACTCTACATGATGTAGCTCCCCTGAAGACCAAAATGATCAGGGAGAAAAAATTAGCACAGTGGTATAATGATCATACGCGCACCTTAAAACAGAACACTCGAAAATTAGAACGTAAATGGCGTCAAACAAAATTAACAGTATTTCAAATAGCATAGACTTAATAATATCCCACGGAGCAGACGTCACTAATATAGATATCTTACCGCAGAGTGATGACATCACAGACCATTACCTCATACTGTACACACTAACGGTAGAGCAGATTAGCCGTGTTTCACCACGTTATCGACTTGGTAGGACTATTGTTCCAACCACTAAGGACAGATTCATAAATAACCTGCCTGATTTATCTCAATTTCTCACTAAACCCATAACTACTAATAATCTTGATGAAATCACTAACAACATAGACCTTATCCTCACTAGCACATTAGACACCGTTGCCCCCATCCGGTTAAAAAAGGTTAGAGAACCTGCACCTGCACCTTGGTATAATAGTCATACGCATGCCTTCAAGAGAACAGCACGTAATCTGGAGAGAAAATGGAGGAAAACTAAATTGGAGGTATTTAGAATCCCGTATAAAGACAGTATGCTTAGCTACAGACAGGAGCTAAAAGCTGCTAGAGCTGAACATCTGAGCAAACTTATAGAATATAACAAAAACAATCCCAGGTTCCTTTTCAGTACTGTAGCTAAACTAACTACAAATCAGGGCTCTGAAAATTGTGTTCCATCACAGTTTAGTAGTGAGGACTTTATGATTTTCTTCACTGAAAAAATAGATAACATTAGAAAAACAATTGTGGCAGTTCAACCTCTGACAGCATCTCCTGAGACAGTGTTACCTTCAACTCCACAACTCCACTGTTTTACATGTACAGGACAGGAAGAGCTGTATAATGTTATTATCAAAGCTAAATCAACAACATGTCAGTTAGATCCCATTCCTACTAAATTACTGAGGAAAGTGTTATATACAACCGGTGAACCTCTTCTGAATATTATTAACTCTTCACTATCGGTAGGACTCGTCCCTAAATCCCTCAAGTTAGCAGTTATTAAGCCCCTCATTAAAAAACCTAATCTGGATCCAAACACGCTGTCGAATTACAGACCAATTTCAAATCTCCCATTTATGTCTAAGATTTTAGAAAAGATTGTCGCTAGTTATGTTCCTACCTGCAGGAGAACAATATCTTTGAAGAGTTTCAGTCAGGTTTCAGGCCCCATCATAGCACAGAAACTGCTCTAGTTAAAATAACTAATGACCTGTTTTTAGCTTTAGACCAAGGCTTCATCTCGCTGTTACTTTTACTAGATCTTAGTGCTGCGTTCGACACTATAGATCATGATCTCCTCCTAAATCGCTTACAAAATTACATCGGCATTCAGGGACAGGCATTAAGCTGGTTTAAATCCTACCTGTCCGATCGTTACCATTTCGTAGATTTAAATGGAGAGCTATCCAGGCTAATGCAAGTAAATTATGGTGTGCCGCAAGGTTCAGTTCTAGGACCCCTGCTCTTCACAATATACATGCTCCCGTTAGGAAATATTATTAGAAGGCATGGAATTAGCTTCCATTGTTATGCTGATGATACTCAGCTATATATTTCATCTAAACCAGGCGATACAGCTCAATTAACCCGGATAACTGAGTGTGTTAAGGAAATAAGAGATTGGATGACCCATAACTTTCTACTTTTAAATTCTGATAAGACTGAGATTTTGCTCATCGGCCCTAAAACTAGTATACAGACGCTCCAGCATCTTAACCTGCATTTAGACGGATGTTCTGTAAACACTAGTTCAACGATAAAAGACCTAGGAGTTATTTTAGACAGCGACTTGTCTTTCAAAAATCATATTAATCAAGTTACAAAAACAGCCTTCTTTCACCTTAGAAATATTTCTAAGCTAAGAAATATGTTGTCCATATCGGATGCAGAGAAGCTCGTTCATGCGTTCATGACCTCCAGATTAGACTACTGTAATGCGTTACTAGGTGGATGTCCTGCATCATTAATAAACAAGCTTCAGTTAGTCCAGAATGCAGCAGCCAGAGTTCTTACAAGGGCAAGAAAATATGATCACATAACCCCGATCTTATCGTCCCTACACTGGCTTCCTGTTAAGTTTCGAATAGACTACAAACTATTACTTCTCACATATAAAGCACTAAATGGTTTGGCTCCCATTTATCTATCCAGTCTTTTAACACGCTACAATCCGCCACGCTCCCTGAGATCTCAAAACTCTGGGCTTCTAGTAGTTCGTAGAATAACAAAGTCCACTAAAGGTGGTAGAGCATTTTCACATTTAGCTCCTAAACTCTGGAATAGTCTTCCTGACGGTGTTCGGGGTTCAGACACACTCACCCAGTTTAAGTGTAGATTAAAAACATATCTTTTTAGCAAAGCCTACACATAACACACATCACATCATAACCTTGTGCTCCAGAACATCTGATCACATGCACATTATCAACTTGTGCTGTTAATATCATGAACAGCAGCTACGCTAATTCCTCTCCACTGCTTCTCTTTCTCTCCCCATCCCGAGACACCCTGAGGTTGGCCAGCTCCAGTCACCTCCCACCTCTTGGTGATTACGGACCTTTGAAGAAATAGATGCCGAACTCGCAAACATCCCGAACCATCTAGAGACGTACCAGTGTCAATTGGATCCCGCTACATGTGTGGAGTTTTGACATTGGACCTCCTGGAGTGTTAAGGCTCTGGCATGGAGAAGCTGATGCTGGATCTGTGGTGATCAAAAATGCTGAGCTCATAAAACTAGGAGCTATTAACCATAAAGACTGTTTAAGACTGCAGAAAGAACATCACTTATAATCTTATACTCCAGTAATCATGTTAGTTCTCACTCTCCAGTGTTCTGTATTGTTGGAAAATTTATGATCAAACTCTTGATGTCACCCAGATGAGGATGGGTTCTCCTTTTGAGTCTGGTTCCTCTCAAGGTTTCTTCCTCATAACATCTAAGGGAGTTTTTCCTTGCCACAGTCGCCACGGCTGCTCATCAGGGACAAATTCGCACCATTCACCATCACTGTTGATTTGTGTAAAGCTGCTTTGAGACAATGTCTGTTGTGAAAAGCGCTATACAAATAAACTTGACTTGACTTGACCACTGCTTGAAGAAGGTGTCTTCCAGAAACTGGCAGTAGGACTGGGAGTTCAGCTTGACTCCATCCTCAACCCGAAAAGGCCCCACAAGCTCATCTTTGATGATACCAGCCCAAACCAGTACTCCACCTCCACCTTGCTGGCGTCTGAGTCGGACTGGAGCTCTCTGCCCTTTACCAATCCAGCCACGGGCCCATCCATCTGGCCCATCAAGACTCACTCTCATTTCATCAGTCCATAAAACCTTAGAAAAATCAGTCTGGAGATATTTCTTGGCCCAGTCTTGACGTTTCAGCTTGTGTGTCTTGTTCAGTGGTGGTCGACTTTCTGCCTTTCTTACCTTGGCCATGTCTCCGAGTATTGCACACCTTGTGCTTTTGGGCACTCCAGTGATGTTGCAGCTCTGAAATATGGCCAAACTGGTGGCAAGTGGCATCTTGGCAGCTGCACGCTTGACTTTTCTCAGTTCACAGGCAGTTATTTTGCGCCTTGGTTTTTCCACACGCTTCTTGCGACCCTGTTGACTATTTTGAATGAAACGCTTGATTGTTCGATGATCACGCTTCAGAAGCTTGGCTATTTTAAGACTGCTGCATCCCTCTGCAATATATCTCACTATTTTTGACTTTTCTGAGCCTGTCAAGTCCTTCTTTTGACCCATTTTGCCAAAGGAAAGGAAGTTGCCTAATAATTATGCACACCTGATATAGGGTGTTGATGTCATTAGACCACACCCCTTCTCATTACAGAGATGCACATCACCTAATATGCTTAATTGGTAGTAGGCTTTCCAGCCTATACAGCTTGGAGTAAGACAACATGCATAACGAGGATGATGTGGTCAAAATACTCATTTGCCTAATAATTCTGCACTCCCTGTATATATATATTTATTAAAAACTAACATTTTTAACCTTCCTAATCTTTTAACCTTACTTTGACCTGTATTTAAACAAAATAAAACAAAAAAATCGATTTCACTAAATTATAAAATGCTCTGGTGAAAATTATGACCTTTGTGTTGTTAGGGTCGGTTTCGAGTTATAATATACCCAGTTATAATATAACATTTTAAAACAATAATTAGTGTAAAGGACATTAGACAGTGGATGCTTAATAACTTTCTTCTGCTCAACTCAGATAAGACGGAAGTACTTTTACTAGGACCAAATGCAGCTAGAAGCAAACTTTCGGATTACGTAGCATCTCTGGATGGTGTTTCTGTTTCAGCATGTACGGCTGTCAAAGACCTTGGTGTGATTATTGACCCGAGTCTTTCCTTTGAGTCTCACGTAAATAATATCACCAGGATCGCCTTCTTTCACCTTAGAAATATTGCTAAAATTAGAAATATGATGTCGTTACAGGATGCAGAAAAACTAGTTCATGCTTTTGTTACTTCTAGATTAGATTACTGTAACGCTTTACTGTCTGGGTGTGCGAGTAAGTGCATAAATAAGCTTCAGTTAGTTCAGAATGCAGCAGCAAGAGTCCTCACCAGATCTAGGAAATACGACCACATCATCCCTGTTTTAATCAGTCTACACTGGCTCCCAATCAAATCTCGCATTGATTATAAAATACTACTACTGACATATAAAGCACTTAACGGTCTCGCACCGCAGTATCTGAGTGAACTTCTGTACCAGTATGATCCTCCACGCCTACTTAGATCAAAAGGTGCAGGCTATTTGTTGGTTCCTCAAATAATGAAGACTACAGCAG
>MU551658.1:221341-265133 GCA_024362625.1 Silurus asotus
GTCTAAATGTTTTGTAGCTGTCATTAAAAGAAAAGTAGAAACATAGAAAAAAATTGAAATGAAGGGAAGAAATATGTAAAAAAGAAAAAGGTATTTTCAGTACAGTCACAAGACAGGTTGTACCAGACACTGATATTCTACACACACGCACACACACACACACACACACACACACGCACACACACACACACACACACACACACACAGTGAGCGCCACCTGGTTGACAACACTCCTTTAGTTTACTTTGCTTGCATATTTTCTTTATCATGTCATAATTTCCTCACCATTCCATGTTCTCTCTCTCTTACACACACACACACACACACACACACACACACACACACACACATACACACACACACACACACATACACACACAGTTTTACCTTTATATAACCCAGCAAGATACATTCATTGTAAATAGTACATAGGAACTTCCCTTATGCAGTGACTTAGGTTATGGTATGAATGTATTACAATTGTAAGTTTGTTCCTAATAAGCAAAATGGTGGTAACTGTAGCAAGGAAAAAGTCCCTTAGATGGTATAAGGAAGAAACCTTCAGAGGTACAAGACTCAAGAGGGAACCCATCCTCATCTAGGTTTCACCAAATGTCCATTTATTACAGTTAAAAAATAGTTGCGAAAATGAGAATGACATCATTTTATGCACTTGCTGATGTAGCTGGTCACTGATGATGTGTACTCCTAAAAGTTGGTAAAGTCGCTGTTGGTTATGGTCTCCCTGAAAATGTCCAAGTCAGTGCATTAATTTTTTCACCTTTTATAGAACCAGTTTGGAACATCTGATGAGTGGGCTTTATGCTTAAATTAATTAAATCCAATCCAATTCACTTCAATTCAATTCAATTCATATTTATTTGTATTATGCTTTTAACAATGTACATTGTATCAAAAAAAACTTTACACAGATAATTTGGTGATAAAAATGAATAAAAAAAAAAAACCCTAGATGGCATAAGGAAGAAACCTTAAGAGGAACCAAACTCAAGAGGGAACCTCATCCTCATCTGGGTTGCACTGAATGTCCATTTATTACAGATAAACGATGTTGAGGTGCAGTGATGGAGATTACAAGCAAACTTTAGTCCTGAGTCAGTGTAGCAGACTGTTTACATTAACTACAGTCCAAATCCATCCTCAAAGCTCCCTTTCTTACTCTAGAATTTCATGGATCTCCAGGCTGTTGATGAGAAACTGTCCCCACCGTTTATAAGAGAAAAATCTTCCCCCTGCTGTAGTCTTTATTATTTGAGGTACCAACAAATAGAATGCAAAAAGGTTATTTCTGCACTTACTCGGACACCAGTAAAGCGTTACAGTAGTCCAATCTAGATGTAACAAAGGCATGAACTGGTTTCTCTGCATCCTGTAATGACATCATATTTCTAATTTTAGCAGTATTTCTAAGGTGAAAGAAGGCGATCCTGGCGATATTATTCACGTGAGCCTCAAAGGAAAAACTTGGGTCAATAATCACACCAAGATCTTTGACAGCCGTACACACTGAGACAGAAACACCTTCCAGAGATTTTACAGAATCTGAAAGTTTAATTCTAGCTGCATGTGGTCCTAGTAACAATACTTCTGTCTTATCTGAGTTGAGCAGAAGGAAGTTATTAAGCATCCACTGTCTAATGTCCTTTACACACTCCTCAACATTGTTAAGCTGATCTCTTTCATCTGGCTTTGCTGAAATATACAGCTGTGTATCATCAGCATAGCAATGGAAGCGAATCCCATATTTATGTATAATTTCACCCAGATACAGCATACATAAAGAGAAAAGCAGTGGGCCTAAGACAGATCCTTGAGGAACACCGAACTTTACCTCAGAGAGTGTGGAAAACACACCATTTAAATCAACAAACTGATAGCGATCAGTCAAATAAGACCTGAGCCGAGAGAGAGCTGTTCCCTACGTTCTCAAGTTCAGCAAGCAGGAGATTATGATCAATGGTGTGAAAAGCTGCACTGAGGTTGAGCAAAATAAGTAAAGAGACAAAACCCTGATCAGAGGGCAAGAGCAGGTAATTTAACACCCTTAACTAGCGCCGTCTCTGTGCTATGATGAGGCCGAAATCCTGACTGATACATTTCATAAATGTTGTTTCTCAGTAGATGTGAGCAGAACTGCTGTGCTACAACCTTTTCTAGAATCTTAGAGATAAAGGGGAGGTTTGATATTGGACTGTAGTTGGACAGCTGACTGTCAGGGTTTCCCCTGCCATGCCCCCTTCGACAGCTGTCATGCTGCCGCTATCTCGGGCGCTCCCGGCCTTGATCTAAAACACCTGGGTCTTGTTAACCACGCACTTTAATAAACTCCCGTTCTAGAGTCTCTCATGGCCCGTTATTGCATGTTATGCTGGTGGGATTCGAGACTCTCTCCCCTGGTGTGGGGAGACCATGTCTCTTTCTCGTGGATTACACATTCACGCTTCTGATCTCCATTCGGCCGCACCACAGATGTTCCTCTCCTGCTTCGGATTTGGGTTCAGACATTGTGGACCTCGCCACTTCAGGGCTCTCCACGGATAGACTGTACATACCCGTTTCGCTTCGGAGCTTTCTATCCTCACCCTTCTCGAATAAAACCCAGCTTCCGCCTCCATTCTTCCGCGCCCTGACAGAATAACAGACCCCTAAAAAGGGGAAAACGCGAATCATGCTTGTCGGCTCTGCGCCATGCCCCCTGAGAGTATGAAGGAATTCCCGGCTCACTTTTTCGGCAATATGGCAGAGTGGGGCGGATTCATATGGAGTGTCAGTAAATATATGAATTTTTATTCATCCTTTTACTCCACTGAAGTAGCCAAAATCGCGCTCCACATCTCTCTCCTGTCTGGGAACTCTCTCTCCCTCGCCAGTAAGCTGTGGAGCACGTTTGGTGGCGATTTCGGCTCATGCACCTACTTCATTAGGCTTCTCATGGGGATGTTCGGGATGTTTCCCCGAGAGCTCTGCTCCGCTCCCGAGTTTCCAGGAGAGCTCTACTCCGCTCCTGAGTTTCCAGGAGAGCTCCTCTCTGCTCTGGCTGCGAATTGGACGTCGTACCACCGCCGGGCCATGACATGGAGAAAACGAAGTCGCTTAACCCTTCTGGAGGGCCTGTCCCGCCTCAAAACTCCTCAAAAGGCAAGGTCTAGCCTCGAAGTACCCCTGAGGGTGGAGTCACGATGGACGTTGTCTCAAACCCCAGTTCCTCAGTTCCCGGAAGACAATGTTTCGTCCCTGAGCTCCTCTGAAGGTGACGTCTCACCTCCGAGCTCCTCTGAAGGCGACGTCTCGCCTCCAAGCCCCCCTCAAGACGACGTCACGCAACCGAGCTCCACTCAGACCCCCGCAGTGGGCATCGCAGTTTATGCACTATTTTTGTGTATATAAACACACAGGCCATCACCGTGATTTTTCCTACACAGAACAGCATTTCTGTCAGCACAAAATCAGAAACAGTGATGCAACAGTCACAGAACTCATGCCGTGTAGCTTGTTAGAGTTTAATGTAGTCAGCTTATTGGCCAGGAAGAAGACATTTGAGATTATCTCAATGGCTTCCTCAGTTCCTAAGATATCTCACCCTGGTCCAGATCCTGATCCTAAGCCTGTTTCTGATCTTTCTTCTGCCCTTCCTTAATAGTTACTGGATTAGACTCTGAACTGTTTTAGGTTTGTGTTTTTGATCTGCCCTATATTTCTCAGTTTGCCATTTCAAAATTTTGGACTGTTTTTGTATTCTGTTTTTGGTTCTCCCTGCATTGCTCTATTTGCTGGCGCTCAGATTTTAGACTGGTTATTAGACTCCTGCAGTAGTTACCCAATCATCCAGCACCTCTTCATCACCACCGAGCCTCTGTCTGACCTCTTCCCTGAACCTCACACTACACTCTTTCTCCTTCAGTTTCCACCATCTTATTCTTCTGTCAGTCCTCACTCTCCTTCTCTTCTTCTTCACCTCCAAAACCATGAATGAGAACTTCTGAGCGGTTGTTCTCCATGCCAGAATGAACGACACCAGGCTGGGGCAAACGGAGATCATTGTGTCAGGACCTCTTCCCACTTACCAGCGAGGGGCTAGGAAGTTTAGTAGATTTTTAGCACTAAATGAATGGTTACAGTCATGGTGTCAAGAGCACAAACTTCTCTTTGTTAATAACTGGAACTGTTTCTGGGAGCGTCCTAGGTTCTTCCACCCTGATTGCCTGCACCTCAGCAGAATTGGAGCAGCGGTGCTATCAGATAACATCTATAGGATACTACAGCATGCTACAGGAAGAAGATGAAGGATCAGCTGCAGCAGAACAACATCAGCGGTGTGTGGAAGGGGCTCAAAACCATCACTGGTCATAAGGATCCCAGATTTGATCAGCTACCCTCCCCTGCCCCCATCCCCCCTGCTGCAGTCCCCCTTCTTTTTCACAGCAAGCAGCTCCAGCCCCACCTCTATCTGCACTGCTATCAGCTCACAGTCAATATACAACACACCTTGAGCAGCTCCTTCAGTGACAGAATGTTACATCCTAAGTGTCTGAAGGAGCGATACAGAAGGTCATTTCTCCCTGCTACTATTAGACTGTACAATAAAAGCTGCTCCCAGTGAACCATTAACCTAAATACACACTGCTATTACTGTTCAATGGTGTAAAAGTTACTGTTTTTACTGTTTTACTATTAAATAATATTACCTGTGTACAATATTACGTGCAATATTACCTGCAATATGTGCAATACCACCTGTGTGCAATACAACCTGCAATACGTACTTTCCCTCATCTGTATTTATAGATTGTGGTGTGTATATACTTGTATATTATAGTATGTCTTATTCGTCTATTCTTTTATATATTTGCATTTATTTATTAAATTTTTCTTTTCATGCTGCTGTAACAAAGAAATTTCCCCACTGTGGGACAAATAAAGGTTGATCTTATCTTATCTTATCTTATCTTATCTTATTATCTCAATGCACTCTGTCTCACTGAAACCTGGATTAAACCAGGTGATTATATGGGTCCAAACGAGTCGACACCATCAGGATATGTTTATAAGCATGAGCCCAGTAAGAGTATTCGGGGGGGGGTTTCATACATAGAAAACTCACCGTGGTCACCGTGTACAGACCCCCATGGCCCTACGCTGATTTTCTTCAAGAGTTTGCTAAAGAGTTTTGATAAAGTGCTGCTTGTAGGAGATAATATTCATGTAGATGATGCAAACAATGCTCTAGGATTATCATTTGTAGATTTATTAAACATTCCTGGGGTTAAACAAAATGTCACCTGACCAACTCATCGCTTTAACCACACACTAGACTTAATAATATCCCACAGAGTAGACATCACTGATATAAATATTTTAGTGATGACATCAAAGACCATTATCTCATACTGTACATACTACCGGTAGAGCAGATTAGCCGTGTTGCACCATGCTATTGACCTGGTAGGACTATTGTTCAGACCACTAAGGACAGATTAATAAATAACCTGCCTGATTTATCTCAGTTTGTCATTAAACCCATAACTACTAATAATCTTGATGAAATGGTTAACAACATAGACCTTATCTAGCACATTAGACACCGTTGCCCCCATCCATTAAAAGAAGGTTAGAGAACAAGCACCTGCACCTTGGTATAATAGTCATACGCATGCCCTCAAGAGAACAACATGTAATCTGGAGAGAAAATGGAGGAAAACCAAATTGGAGGTATTTAGAATTGCATATAAAGACAGTATGCTCAGCTACAGACAGACGCTAAGAGCTGCTAGAGCTGAACACCTGAGCAAACTCATAGAAAACAACCAAAACAATCCCAGGTTCCTTTTCAGTACTGTAGCTAAACTAACTACAAATCAGGGATCTGAAAAATGTGTTCCATCACAGTTTAGTGGTGACGACTTTATGATTTTCTTCCCTGAAACAATAGATAACAGAAAAACAATTGTGGCATTTCAACCGCTGAGGCCATCTCCTGACACAGTGTCACCTTCAACTCCACAACTATACTGTTTTACATGTTTTGGACAGGAGAGCTGTATGATGTTATTATCAAAGCTAAATCGACAACATGTCAATTAGATCCAATTCCAACAAATCTACTAAAGGAAGCGTCATATACAGCCAGTGAGCCTCTTCTGAATATTATTAACTCCTCACTATCTTCTGTCATGTCCCTAAATCCCCCTAGCTAGCAGTTATTATTAAAAAACCTCATTAACCCCATTAAAAAAACCTAATCTGGATCCAAACACGCTATCGAAATTACAGACCAGACAAATTACAGACAAATCTCCCATTTATGTCTAAGATTTTAGAAAAGATTGTCGCTGGCCAGTTATGTTTCTACCTGCAAGAGAACAATATCTTTGAAGAGTTTCAGTCAGGTTTTAGGCCCCATCATAGCACAGAAACTGCTCTAGTTAAAATCACTAATGACCTGTTTTTAGCTTCAGACCAAGGCTTCATCTCGCTGTTAGTTTTACTAGATCTTAGTGCTGCGTTCGACACTATAGATCATGATCTTCTCCTAGATCACTTACAAAATTACGTCGGCATTCAGGGACAGGCATTAAGCTGGTTTAAATCCTACCTGTCCAACTGCTACTATTTCGTAGATTTAAATGGAGAGCTTTCCAGGCTAATGCTAGTGAACTATGGCATGCCACAAGGTTCAGTTCTAGGACCCCTGCTCTTCACAATATACATGCTTCCCTTAGGAAATATTATTAAAAGGCATGGAATTAGCTTCCATTGTTATGCTGATGATACCCAACTATACATCTCATCAAAACCAAGTGATAGAGCTCAATTAACTCGCATAACTGAGTGTGTTAAGGAAATAAGAGATTGGATGACCCATGACATTCTACTTTTAAATTCTGATAAGACAAAGATTTTGCTCACCGGCCGAAAAACTAGTATACAGAAGCTCCAGCATCTCAACCTGCATTTAGATGGATGTTCTGTAACCACTAGTTCAACAGTAAAAGACCTGGGAGTTATTTTAGACAGCAACTTATCTTTTAAAAATCACATCAACCAAGTTACAAAAACAGCCTTCTTTCACCTTAGAAATATTTCTAAGCTAAGAAATATGTTGTCTATATATCTCCATGTATCTCCAGTCTTTTAACACGCTACAATCCGTCATGCTAAATAAGATCTCAAAACTCTGGACTTCTAGTAGTTCCTAGAATAGCAAAGTCCACTAAAGGCGGTAGAGTATTTTCACATTTAGCTCCTAAACTTTGAAATAGTCCTCCTGACAGTGTTCTCCCCATCCCGAGACACCCTGAGGTTTGGCCAGCTCCAGTCACCTCCCACCTCGTGATGATTACCGACCTTTGAAGAAGTAGATGCCAAACTCAGAAACATCCCGAACCATCTAGAGGCGTACCAGTGCCATTTGGATCCCGCTACATGTGTGGAGTTTTGACATTGGACCTCCTGGAGTGTTAAAGGCTCTGGCATGGAGAAGCTGATGCTGGATCTGTGATGATCTCAAATGCTGAGCTCATAAAACTAGGAGCTACTAACCATAAAGACTGTTTAAGACTGCAGAAAGAACATCACTTATAATCTTATACTCCAGTTCTCATGTTAGTTCTCACTCTCCAGTGTTCTGTATTGTTGAAAGATTTATGATCAAACTTTTGATGTCACCCAAATGAGGATGGGTTCCCCTTTTGAGTCTGGTTCCTCTCGAAGGTTTCTCCAATTGTCCAATGTCAAAACTCCACACATGTAGTCAAAACTCCACACATGTAGTTTGGCTACTTCAGTGGTTCCTCATAACATCTAAGGGAGTTTTTTCTTTCCACAGTCGCCACGGCTGCTCATCAGGGACAAATTCACACCATTCACCATCACTGTTGATTTGTGTAAAGCTGCTTTGAGACAATGTCTGTTGTGAAAAGCGCTATACAAATAAACTTGACTTGACTTGACTTGAGTGTTCGGGGCTCAGACACACTCTCCCAGTTTAAGTGCAGATTAAAAACATATCTTTTTTTAGCAAAGCCTACACATAACACACATCACATCATAACCTTGTGCTCCAGAACATCTGATCACATGCACATTATCAACTTGTGCTGTTAATATCATGAACAGCGCTACGCTAATTTCTCTCCACTGCTTCTCTTTTTCTCCCCATTCCGAGGCTTTCTGAGGTTTGGCCAGCTCCAGTCACGTCCCACCTCGTGAAGATTATAGACTTTAAAGAAGTAGATGCCGAACTCGCAAACATCCTGAACCCTCTACAGACGTACCAGTGGCAATTGGATCCCACTACATGTGTGGAGTTTTGACATTGGACTTCCGGGAATGTGTAAAGGCTCTGGCATGGAGAAGCTGATGTTGGATCTGTGATGATCACAGATGTTGAGCTCAGTAGCTCCTAATTTTATACCAAAGACTGTAGAAAGAACAGTTACTTATAATCTTATACTCCTGTACTCATGCTAGTTCTCACTCTCCAGTGTTCTGTATTGTTGAAAGATTTATGATCAAACTTTTGATGTCACCCAAACGAGGATGGGTTCCCCTTTTGAGTCTGGTTCCTCTCAAGGTTTCTTCCTCATAACATATAAGAGAGTTTTTCCTAGCCACAATCACCAGGGCTTCCTTATCGGGAATAAAAACACACCATTCACCTTGACTGTTGATTTTTGGAAAGCTCCTTTGAGACAATGTCTGTTGTGAAAACCGCTATAGAAATAAACTTGACTTGACTTGACTTGACTTGACTTGACTTGACTTGACTTTAAACCCACCTCCAATGTTCCTGGGCTTACTCCCTTTCCACTTGGTCTCCTGAACACACAACATATCTACCTTTCTTCTCTCCATCCTATCAGCTACATCTCTCCCTTTACCAGTCATAGTGCCAACATTTAAAGTACCAACCCGAACCTCCACTCTCCTCCACTGCTCCTTTCCGTGCCGTTTGTGTAGACGTCTTTCTCCTCTCCTTCTCCTCCTTCAGCCAACAGTAGCCCAATTTCCACTGGTACCCTGTTGGCTAACGATACCTGTGGCAGTTGTTGTTAACCCGGGCCTCGACCGATCCGCTATGGAATTCTTAATCGTGACCCGCATATTGGATTTGGCACATGTTTTACGCTGGATGCCCTTCCTAATGCAACCCTCCCCATTTTTCTGCGCTTGAGACCGCAACTTTGACAAAGGCTCCTTAACCAGTTTCATGTATCAGCTCCCCAGCCTGCATTGTTCTTCACTTCTTGCCTTAACTTTTTTAATTGAGACATAGCTTCAGTGAATGAACCATGATGTGCAGTAGTGTTAGGTATGGTAGGTACGATTCCAGATTCCTATTTGGAGTTACCCATACTAGGATTGGCTAAAATCCTGCAGAAACTTAATTTCTTATTATATACTGACTTGGAATTCCCAGAGGCGGGCCAACAGAACCTATATAAACCTTTGCATCTGGCTTATATGCTCTCTCAGCCCTGTGCAGACATTCTCCACCTCGCTTAGCATTTACAAAATGTAACCAATAACTTATAATGACCCTATAAAACGCTTCCGAACCCTGAAAGCGAACACAGAGAGAATGAGGTGGAGCTTCTTCCTGCAGGCCATTCGGAGTTTAAACCAGGAAACACCCAGGATCTAAAAACTGGCCCACTCTCTCCATCATCACACTACTTCTCTGTTCATATCTCACCTTTCACAGCACGACAATTTAAACTCTGGACTTGCACAGCAAAGTGCACTTTATATTTATTTATTTTATACCACACCATACTGCACACGGACAATTTATGGACACTTTACAACACACCATACCGCACACAGACACTTACGGATGCTTTCACCACACCATACTGCACACGGACACTTTATGGACAACCCACCACTAAAAATTGTCTATTGTTTACACTTTGTTACACATTGTTTACTGTTTCACTGTCTACTGCCATAAGAATATTTTGTATATACATTTTTCTCTTTGTTTCACATACATATCTTCATATATCCTTTATATCTTATATTCTTATATTTTATTTTATATAGTTTTTCTACTTTATTTATCTGCTTCTTTTCTTCTTCCATATCCTATTCCCCTAATGCCGGACCGTTGTATAAAGCATTTCACTGCATGTCGTACCCTGTATGTATGTGTATGTGATGAATTTGATTTGATTTGATCTGATTTGATTTGATATGTATCAACCGCACTCTAGCACACAATCCCTTCCAACCTTTGGGTAATGTAGGTTTGAGTTGCTTTCCTTCACATAACCACAAGAAATCTACTATTGGCACTGACTGATCTTGAAATGAGCTATCAATGGCAAAAACAAAGTCTTATTTCTACAGTTTTTATCTTCCATCTGAGTGTTCACAATCAACTTGGGAGTTCCTACTGTCTGAATCAACTTCCCCTAGATATCTCCAAGTGACAGCTGAAGACCTACTTCTTCCTGAAACACTTAAATGAGCACTTTCCAAGTTTGCTTAGTAGAATTCATGAGTTATATTTATATTAAGTTTGTAATCTAATGTACCAGTGTAGAGTTATTCATTGCTAGAGACTCAAAGCCTTTTTGTAGGTCGCTCTGGACAAGGGTGTCTGCTAAATGCCACAAATGTAAATGGATACCTTCAACTCAATCTGGGGTATCTGCATGCCATTTAGTATTGTCAAAATGCCAAATAGTCCTACATGCCCCCAATAATTCTATCATATCCTGCTCTCCTTGTGTGTCCCTGTGTGTATTGTGTATGCTTACGTGTATATCTATTTCTGCTCAAATACAGTATCTTGTGTCTCTAGTAAGAAGAAGGAAGATGCTTGTAATCAGGATTTTCCAAATATGTTAAACATTGAGTGAGACAATGAGTTCTATTATTTGGTGACAAATGACAAAAGTTCCCTTTATATTGGGCACAGTATACATAACTAAACGGATTGGGTACTACTATCTTAGCACTCATAGGTGATTGAATACACACTAAGCAACTAGCCTTCCCTTGTCTGCTGCCATATACGTAGCCCACTGAAACCAGTCATTCTCAAAAGCACCTGCAAAAAGGGTATCACTATTACCAGGACTTGATACATCATTTATTTTAGTGACCTGGGGACTAAATAACAAGAATAACAAGAATAACCCAAAAACAAAAAATAAACAGCAATGCTAGTGACAGTCAGGTAATGACTACCCTGTCACACGCCACTTCTAAATCAGTTACTCACACTACCGTTGGAAATAAGCACCATGCCCCCTGTTGGTTGGATAAACTGTTAGCATACGGGAGCAGCAAAATGTTAATCAGCTGTGCCCAATGGAAGTAACACGGAGCTCCAGAGAACAGAAACGTAGATTAAAAATGCCCAGCTGAACCCAGCGAAGCAGACAATGCAGAGCAAAGCAGGCAAAGCAGAGCACGGATGATGTAGCGTGGAGCCGCAGCAGTCGGATAAAGCAGACAGTCAAGCCAACATCAAAGCGGTGTAAACAATGCACATAGCGCAGGAAAGCCATACAGCAAGCGAAAAGCCGACTATAGCAGCCCACTACAGCAGCCCACTGTAGCGTCCCTTGCACATTGACCCACACCTGTACGGTGACTCATGAGACATGGATGCAGACGTTTAATAAGCACGTCTTCCTAAACAACAATTAGCAGCTTCCCCACAAAGCTCCTCAGTCCACCCTTGCCACTATCCACACGTAAACCTGGAAGTATGGCGGCTCGCACGCAGACAAAGAGCAAACGCACACGCATTACATTTACATTTACATTTGCGGCATTTAGCAGACGCCCTTGTCCAAACGTACAAACGTGCTTTAAATCTCTAGTAATGAATAAATCTACACTGGTACACAAGATTAGAAACTCAATATAACTCAAATTCTGCAAACTTGGAAAGTGCTAATTTAGGTATTTCAGGAAGAGGTAGGTCTTCAGTTGCTTAAAGATAATCAGGGACTCTGCTGTATGAACATCTAGGGGAAGTTTATTCCACCACCTCGGTGCCAGAACAGAGAAGAGCCTTGAATTGTACTTACCTATCATTCTGTGAGAAGGTGGTACCAGTCGACACACAACACGAACCGAAACAATTTTATAGGCAGGTAAATGAGCATAATCAGAACATCCCCTTAGGTGACTAGATGATGTCAGACCATACTGCTACACGTTCATGACCTTCAGAATAGACTATTGTAATGCATTACTAGGTGGATGTCCTGCATCATTAATAAACACACTTCAGTTATTTCAGAATGTGGCAGCAATGTGGAGTTCTTACAAGGTCAAAAAAAATATGATCATATAACCCCGATCTTATCGTCCCTACACTGGATTACAAACTATTACTTCTTACTTATAAAGCACTAAATGGTTTGGCTCCCATGTATCTATCCAGTCTTTTAACTCGCTACAATCCGTCACGCTCCCTGAGATCTCAAAACTCTGGGCCTCTAGTAGTTCCTAGAATATCAAAGTCAACTAAAGGCGGTAGATCATTCTCACATTTAGCTCCTAAACTTTGGAACAGTCTTCCTGACAGTGTTCGGGGCTCAGACACACTCTCCCAGTTTAAGTGCAGATTAAAAACATATCTTTTTAGCGAGTTCTACACATAACATACGTCTCACATCATAACCTTGTGCTCCAAAGCATTTGATGACATGCACATTATCAACTTGTGCTGTTAATATCACGAACAGCAGCTATGCTAATTTCTCTCCACTGCTTCTCTTTCTCTCCCCATCCCAAGGCATCCTGAGGTTGCTCCAGCTCCACTCACGTCCCACCTCATGAAGATTATGGACCTTTGAAGAAGTAGACCCGAACTCGCAAACATCCCCTACCATCTAGGGATGTACTAGTGGCAATTGGATCCCACTACATGGAGTTTTGACATTGGACCTCCTGGAGTGTTTAAAGGCTCTGGCATGGAGAAGCTGATGCTGGATCTGTGATGATCACAAATGTTGTGTTCAGTAGATCCTAGTTTTACAATCATAAAGACTGTATAAGACTGTAGAAAGAACATTACTTATAATCTTATACTCCAGTAGTCATGCTAGTTCTCACTCTCCAGTGTTCTGTATTGTTGAAAAATTTATGATCAAACTCTTGATGTCACCCAAATGAGGATGGGTTCCCCTTTTGAGTCTGGTTCCTCTCAAGGTTCTTCCTCATAACATATAAGGGAGTTTTTTTTTAAGGGAGAGGAATGTGGAAGTATAAGAGTGGAGGAAGGTGACACAGGTGGACTATGTTCTATGCAGGAGATGCAACTTGAAGGAGATTGGAGACTGTAAGGTGTTGGCAGGGGACAGTGTAACTAGACAGCATCGGACGGTGGTCTGTAGGATGGTTTTGGAGGCGAAGAAGAAGAGGAGGAGTGTGACGACTGAAAGAATAATAAGATGGTGGAAGCTGAAGGAGGAAGACTGTAGTGTGAGGTTCAGGGAAGAGGTCAGACAGGGGCTCGTGGTGGTGAAGAGGTGTTGGATGATTGGACAACTACTGCAGGAGTGATGAGAATGACAGCTAAACAAGTACTTGGTGTGACATCTGGAAATAGAACGGAAGACAAAGAGACATGGTGGTGGAATGAGGAAGTGCAGGAGAGCATAAGGAGAAAAAGTTTGGCAAAACAGAAGTGGGATCGACAGAGTGATGAGAACAGTAGGCAGGAGTACAATGAGATGCGGCAGCAGGTAAAAAGGGATGTGGCGAAAGCCAAGGAAAAGGCATACGAGGAGCTGTATGAGAAGTTCTTACCTCAGTGACCACATCACATTTCGCACTGCACCACGCTGTCTGAGATCCTCCAGCACTGCTCGACTGGTACCACCTTCTCTCAGAATGAGAGGTAAGTACACTTCAAGGCTCTTCTCTGTTCTGGCACCGAGGTGGTGAAATGAACTTCCCCTAGATGTCCATACAGCAGAATCCCTGACTATATTCAAGCGACGACTGAAGACCTTCATCTTCCTGACACACTTAAATTAGCACTTTCCAAGTTTGCTTCGTAGAATTCAAGAGTTATATTGATATTAAGTTTGTAATCTTGCGTACCAGTGTAGAGTTATTCATTACTAGAGACTCAAAGCACTTTTGTACGTCTCTCTGGATAAGGGTGTCTGCTAAATGCCAATTAGTTGGACACTAAGGGAGGAGAAAAGGATTTTTACCGATTGGCCAGACAGATGGACCAAGCTGGGAAGGATGTACTGCAAGTTAGAGCAATAAAGGATGGAGATGGAAATGTGTTGACTAGTGAGGAGAGTGTGTTGAGAAGGTGGAGGGAGTATTTTGATCAGCTGATGAATAAGGAAAATCAGAGCAAGAGAAGGTTGGATGATGTGAAGTTAGTGCAGCAAGATGTGGATAGGATTATTAAGGAGGAAGTGAGAGCAGCGATTAAGAGGATCAAGAGTGGAAAGTCGGTTGGACCAGATGACATACCGGTAGAAGCGTGGAGATGTTTAGGAGAGATGCAGTGGAGTTTTAACCAGATTGTTTAACAAGATTCTGGAAGGTGAGAGGATGCCTAAAGAATGAAGAAGGAGTTTGCTGGTACCGATCTTTAAACATAAGGTAGATATGCAGACCTGCAGTAACTACAGGGTAATTAAGTGGATCAGTCACACCATGAAGTTATGGGAAAGAGCAGTGGAAGCCAGGCTGAGAAAAGATGTGACCATCTGTGAGCAACAGTATGGTTTCATGGCGAGAAAGAGCACTACAGATGCCTTATTTGCTTTGAGGATGTTGATGGAGAAGTAAAGAGCAGGACTGAAGGATTTGCATTGTGTGTTTGTGGATTTAGAGAAAGCGTACGACAGGGTGGAGAGAGGAGTTGTGATATTGTATGAGGAAGTCAGGTGTGTCAGAGAAGTATGTGAGGGTGGTGCAGGACATGTATGAGGACAGTGTGACAGCAGTGAAGTGTGCAGTAGGAAAGACAGATTGGTTCAGGGTGAAGGTTGGACTGCATCAAGGATCGGCCCTGAGCCCTTTCCTGTTTGCAGTGGTGATGGACAGGTTGATGGACAAGGTCAGACAGGAGTCTCCCTGGATTATGATGTTTGCAGATGATATTTTTATTTGTGGTGAGAGTAGTGAGCAGGTTGAGAAGAGCCTGGAGAGGTGGAGATATGCGCTGGAGAGAAGGGGAATGAAAGTCAGTAGGAGTAAGAGAGTACATGTGCATGAATGAGAGGGAGGGCAGTGGAGTGGTGTGGTTACAGGGAGAAGAGGTGGAGAAGGTGGAGGAGTTCAGGTACCTGGGGTCAACAGTGCAAAATAAAGTAGAGTGTGTTAGAGAAGTGAAGTAAAGAGTGCAGGCAGGGTGGAGTGGGTGGAGAAGAGTGACAGAAGTGATTTGTGATAGTAGGGTTCTGCTAGAATGAAAGGAAAAGTTTATAGGACTGTGGTGAGACCTGCGATGTTGTATGAATGAGGTAGCAGAGCTGAAGATGCTGAGGTTTTTGTTGGGAGTAATTAGATGGACAGGATTCAAAATGAGTTTATTAGAGGGCAAGCCTTTGTAGGATGTTTTGAAGACAAGGTGAGGGAGGCAAGATTGAGATGGTTTGGACATGTGCAGAGAAGGGAAATGAGTTATATTATTAGAAGAATGCTGAGGAAGGAGCCACCAGGTAGGAGGAAAAGAGGAAGGCCAAGGAGTAGGTTTATGGATTTGTGGTGTTATGGGTTGTGGTGAGGGAAGACATGCAGGTAGTTGGTGTAAAAGAGGCAGATGTAGAAGACAGGGTGTTATGGAGACGGATAATTTGCCATGGGAACCCCTAATTGGAGCAGCCGAAAGAAGAAGAAGATGATGAAGACCACCAACATGTCTCTTTTTTTCGTTTTTTTTTTTTGTAATAAATTTGCAAAAATTTCAAACAAACTTATTTTACATTGTCATTAAGTGGTATTGTTTGTAGAATTTTGAGAAAAATAATTAATTTAATTTATTTCGGAATTAGGTTGTAACATAACAAAATGTGTAAAAAATGCTGTGAATACTTTCCAAATGCTCTGTATGCTGGGGGTTCATCAATCTCCAACATTGGAGGTGTTCCTGATCATCTCAATTGACAAGAGATGAAATGTAAGTGGGTTTGTGCAGGAAAACATAGGAGGGTGAAACATGAAATTGGGTGGGGGTTTGTAGACAGTATGTTACTGGGTTGATTTACCACTTTATTTTGAACAGCTAGATGAATCAGGGGCTTTGTCTCTTGCTTGGTAGCTTGACATTTATGGTTATTGAGTTACTTCCACTTCCTCTGCGTGATCACTACCCTGACAAGCACCAGGAACTCAAGACAAATATTTGAGTTCCTGGTGCTTGTCAGGGTAGTGATCATGCAGAGGAAGTGGAAGTAACTCAATCATTCTTTATTTAGGTTCTTTACACACACACACACACACACACACACACACACACACACACAAAACCAAGTCTTGAGTTACGTATGCCGTGAAGCGTGATGAGTCCCGAATGCGGGTATATTTCATAAAGGGGTACTATCGGAAAGGAAAATAAACTCCAATGAGAAAGAATAATCCGAGAGGAAAGCGTAGTCCGAATAGCAAGTAGAATCCTGAGAGTCGGAGTCCGGAGACGGAACCAGCGGGGAATGCTGGCAGGACGGAATCCAAGAGATCACCAGAATGACCTTCAAGAACTGACAGCCTGTGACTCGGGAACGTAAGTTTAGATAGTGGCATAGTTAACGAGCAACAGGTGTCGGAAATCAAAGCCGGGAGTGGTGGAGATAGCGCCAGCATGACAGCCGCCGAGGGGGGAATGGCAGGTGGATCCCTGACAGTGCTAAATGGCTCTCTGGGGCATACATTAGCCCTCTCCCACACTTCTTTGCTGTGGTTGAACCAGCCATTTACATCAGACATCAGATATCAGACATCAGACATTGGGACATCAGACATTTTCCCCCAATCATGGGAACAAGGGTGTTCAATATTTCAGAACACACTGGAATAAAGTGAACTTGCTGGAAGAGTGAGTTGCACGCGGTGGAGTTGGAGCTGGAGGCTGTGGAGAAACAGATCCGTGACCTACATGCAAAGCATGCCCAGCTGAGGGAGCGGAAAGAAGTGCTGGAAACATCCCGGGCAGATTCTCACTCGTCCCAGGAAAATTCTCGGGTTGAACCTAATGCTCCCAGCACCCCAACTCTGCGTTGTCCCCAACTCTGGCACCGATGCCCCACGGACGTCTCCCCCTCCACCTTTTGGAGGCAGTCAACATATCCCAGAAATAAACCCTCAATGTCTTTGTGAAATTCACTCTTCTCTGCCTTGACAATAAGATTGTGCTTAAGCAGGCATTGCTTTAAGGTGCAGACATGGTTGACATGAAGGTTGTAAGTCTTGGAATATATAAAAATTTCATAAATATACACAAAAAGGTGTTAAGCATGTCCCTAAAGATTTAGTTAATAAACAATTGGAATATTGCAAGCATGTTGGTTAGGACATACAACATCAACCGGTATTCATAGTGAAGACTTATTGATGACCTCGTTTAGGTTAGGGTACATAGGCCGGTATCATGGACGTTTGACTTTCTACTGAGGTGAAATGGGTTAGGGCTAGGTAAAGTTGTGTCCATACAATGTTCCAGGCAGCTCAGTAACTGCTGTGTTAGCTCCTTTTGATACAATGAGATCACTGGATTGTTTGCCCAAAGACACAGAAATATAAAATGATGGGGTTGGTGGGTGAGGAGATGATGAATAAAATGAGCTTTTCCGCTTGAAACAGCCCCACTCGAATGGTTACTGGGGGTGTTTGTTGGGGGATGTAGCAATTCCAGATAGGGCAATTATCCTCTATGATCCTGAGGGGTGAGGTGCAAGGAATGGTGAGCATCTTTTGTCTGTGGATTAAATTGACTCTGGACTGTAAGTCTAAGGCAGAGAAGATACGATTTCCAAAAGCACGGATCAATTGTATGGGTAGTAGGAAACTGTAAAAAATGAGGATTGAGGCTGACCCTGAGGCTTACCAGTCATTTCTCTGTGCATGTGGCACATCGATGGCCCCCTTGTCCACAATAGACGCAATAACTGCTTAAGTACAGTAATGAATTACTTCTACTTTATTACTTCCCACCTCTGATCATGGCATATTTTGCGGCTGAGTCGAGTATATATGTATATGTATGTGTGTATGTGTGTGTGTGTGTGTGTGTGTGTGGGTGTGTGTGTGTGTGTGTGTGTGTTTGCGTGTATAGCATATTCTGCTAGCAATGACCTTGTCTCTCTCTTGCTCTCTGGTTAAGAGAAAATAATTAAAACACAAGTCAAGTCAATTCAAGTCAAGAGGCTTTTATTGTAATTTCTACTATACACAGTGGTACACAGTACAGGAGTAAAAACGAGACAACGTTCCGCTGGAACCCTAGTGCTACATTAAACAACAAGATAGAGCTACAACACAACACAAGCTACATAAAGTGCATCGAGTCCAACCTAGTGCAAACAGTGCAGACGAAAAACAGTACAGACAGACAGTGCAGACAGACAACACAAGACAAGACACAAAACCCAATATAGCGCTGACCAGTAATTACACAATTACACATTAGTACACTGGTGGTACACTGGTGGTAATTACACATTATGAACATTATGATATTACATTTTACCTGCCAGTTTAATTCTCCTTCTCTGTTATTTGATATAGTCGATGCTACACTTTGCCACAGTGCATGAACAAGCTCCAGTTAGTTCACAATGCAGCACTTAATAAAACCCTATCTTTAGAACCCTACCTCATACTGCATTGCATTACAGTACCTTAGAACCGTCTGTCTATTCTGATCAAACACATCACTTTTCATCAAAGTGTGCAGGCTATGTGTCGGTACCTTGAATAGTAAAAACTACAATGGAGGTAAAGCTTTCTCTTAAAAAGCACCACAGTTATGGAACAACCTTCTAATTAGTAGGACTCTGACACAGTCTCGGTGTTCAAGTCTAGCTTTTTTATTAATAGGTTACTCTTAGGAAACAAAGTAGATCTGAAGGGTCTCTAATCCACTTATATTAAAAAGTTTTTGCTCTATAATTCTTAAATTCTATTAAGCTGCTTTGAGACAATGTACATTGTAAAAAGTGCTATAGCAATAAACTTAAAGTTGTACATTCATTATAACATTTTTTAAGAATTGTTTAACTCTGGAAATACAGATTAATTAATTAAATAAATATTTTGTGAGCTGGTATACCAGGAGTGTTTAAATTATTTCCTGTATCACTGTGTGTTTGAGTGTGTGGTTGTTCGAAGCAGAGCTCATTAAGCATAAGGTGTGTTGTATCGCTTTACTGATTATGCTACTGGACTAACCTGTCAGTAATTTCTCATTTGGTCTCGCTCTCTCTCAAACACACACACACACACACACACACACACACACACACACACACACACACACACACACACAGAAACAGAGAGAGAGAGAGAGAGAGAGAGAGAGAGAGAGAGAAGGTGGGAAAAACCTGTTGTACCTGTTCCAGCATAACCTGAGAAGGTGTGACAGAGGGGTGGGGCAAAAAAAGATAGAGAGAGGGAGAGAGAGAGAGAGAGAGAGAAAGAGAGAGAAGGACAACCTTGTGGAGGCACAGACAGAAATAGTGAGTCAGAGCGAGAGAGAGAAAGATTTGCAAGAATATTTCAAGAATATTTAGAGAATCAAAACACGGTAGGGTTATTTTCGATTTAATTCAATTCATGTTTATTTGTATTGAGCTTTTAACAATGAACATTGTCTCAAAGCAGCTTTACACAGATAATGTGGTGATAAAAAAACATTATTTACTTTGTGTTTGTGTGTGCGTGTTTTTGTGTGTGTGATATGTGATATGTTGCTCCATGCAAGTAACAGTGATAGTGTGTCAGATGTGTTTATAATTTATTTTGCCATTTTTCACACTGTTTAAACATGTTTCTGTGTGTGTGTGTGTGTGTGTGTGTGTGTGTGTGTGTGTGTGTGTGTGTGTGTGTGTGTGAGAGTGAGAGAGAGCGAAAACGAGAGAGACAGCGTACAGAATGTTCTGATTGAGTCACTCTGAAGTTGTGTGATATTGCAGTGTGTGGGTTAAACTACGGATCAATCTGTGTGTGTGTGTGTGTGTGTGTGTGTGTGTGTTTATAAAGAATGTAGAGGTTTTAGGTTTTACAGTGTGTATGTGAGAATGACTATGTATTACTGTTCACACACACACACACACACACACACACACACACACATCCATGTGCATATTATAAGGCTATAATGATATTTTAAATTTTAAGTTAAACATTAAATTTAAGTCAAAGTTTTATAAAGGTTTAGGGTTATGAAGGTTATAGTGGGTTAGGGTTATAGAGAGTTGAGTTTATTGAGGTTATAGAGGTTTAGGGTTATAGAGGAATCGCTTATAGATGGTTAGGGTTATAGAGAGTTGAGGTTATTGAGGGTATAAAGGTTTAGGGTTATAGTGGGTTAGGGTTATAGAGAGTTGGGGTTATAGAGGTTATAGAGGGTTAGGGTTAAAGAAAGTTGGGGTTATAGAGGTTATAGTGGGTTAGGGTTATAGAGGAACAAGGTTTTAGAGGGTTAGGGTTATAACGAGTTAGTGTTATAGAGATTATAGTAGGTTAGGGTTATAGAGAGTTAAGGTTATAGAGTTTTAGTGAGTTTGGGTTATAAAGGTAGTTATGGTTATAGAGGGCTAGGGTTATGAGAATCAAGGTTATTTAGGGTTATAAAGGGTTTTGCTTATAGTGGGTTAGGGTTTTAGAGTAAATGGAGGGTTAAGAGGAATATAGGTTATAGAGGAATAGGGTTATAGAAGTTATATTTGGGTTACGGTTATAGGCGAATAGGGTTATAGAGGGTTAGGGTTAAAGTGGTTATAATGGGTTAGAGTTATAGTGGTAATGGAGGGTTAGGCTTAAGGTTATAGAGGAATAGGGTTAAAGTTGGTTATGGTTATATAGGGTTATTGAGGGTTAGGGTTATAGTGGTAATGAAGGGTTAGGGTTATAGAGGAATAGGGTTATAAAGGTTATATTTGGGTTTAGGTTATAGAGAAATAGGATTATAGAGGGTTATGGTTATAGAGGTTGTTGAGGGTTAGGGTTATAGAGGGTTAGGGTTATAGATGTTATATTTGGGTTAAGATTATAGAGAAATAGGATTGTAGAGGGTAAGGGTTATAGAGGTTATTGAAAGTAAGGGTTATAGTGGTAACTTAGGGTTAGGGCTATAGAGAAATATGGTTATACAGGGTTAGGGTTATAGAGGGTTATTGAGGGTTAGGGTTATAATGGTAATGGAGAGTTAGAGTTATTAAGGGTTATGGTTATAGAGAAATATGGTTATAGAGGATTAGGGTTATAGTGGTAATAGAGGAATAGCCCTGGTTTAAGCTCCAGATGCCCTGTATCAACAATGACCCTGTGTTCTGACCCCAGCTTCCTAACATTGCTGGAATATGCAAAAAGATGTCACTGTGCTGTAAAGTACATGTGACAAAAAAGTTTTCTTTTCTCTTCTCTTCTCTTCTCTTCTCTTCTCTTCAGTTTATTAAATATTCACAGCAAGATAGATAAGTTATTTACAATTCAATGTAAAGAAAACTTGACCTGTCTACCGAAATGTGTAAAATAGTAATATTGTTTCTTTATCACTTCTTCACATGCAGATGGAAGGACATCATATTCTGAGTTCTCCAAATCCACAGCCCCCAAACCACATACACAATAACAACATTAAAGGTAAGAACCTGTCTCACTCTTTGTCTCTGTCTCTTTGTCTCAGCCCTTTTGTCAGTCTCACCCTCCCTGTCTCTCTCTCTCTGTCTCTCTCTCTCTGTCTCTTTCTCACTCTCTGTCTCGCTCTTTTTTTTCTCAGTCTTTCTGTCTCATGCTCTTTGTCTTACCCTGCCTCAATGTCTCTGTCTCATTCTCACTGTCTCTCTTTCACTCGGTCTCTCACTCTATGTTGGACACTTTCTGTCTCTCTCTCTGTGCTTCTCTGATTCCTGATTCCTGTTCTAATATCATGCTGTATTGGAATAGTGAGTAATATATGAGTTTGAAGCCCAGCCTGAATACCTGTAAAGGTGTGATCAATTACACAGGTGCATTATTTTATTAAGGGTGTTGTATAGAGGTGTGTTCTGTTATGCAGGTGTGATATAAAGGTGTATACCGGTGCTTTTCGTTTAAATGGGTGTGTTTGATTTGCTTGTTTATTATACAGGACAGGTATAAAAAGTGATACAGGTCTTCAGTTATAGAGGTGTTACATACCTTAAATTTATTTATTATAATTTCAGGTATCAATTTCAGTTGCACCAGTGAGCTCGTAAAAAAGATGTGTTATGAAGTAATAGAGCTTAAACAGGTGTACCCACAAAACATCTCAGCATCAGTTCATTGTAAAAGTAATTTAATGTGAAATGGTTAAACCAGTTGTCAGAATCTGTCATCTAAAATTTCTATTAAACTTTTATTTTGTAAATGTGTTGAATTGATGAATTGTGCAGATGAATCTTTAATGTCACTAATGAAGGTGGGCGAGTAACAGCATCAGATCAACCAATGATGAACCAGTTCTCTAAAACAGCTCAAAGGTGAAGCTTGTGAACCTTCAATTGACAACAAAACACAGAATTACAATTTCTGAAAATGGATGAATAACTAAAAAAAGAACAGGCAATATTACAGTACGGCAAAAGTGTGTATCTTACACTTATTATAAATTAAATATGCAATCGAATAAATACATTTGTGCTGCTTAAATTCATAGATGCCAAACAGAAAAAATAAAAAATGTCAATAATTTTTATCCAAACCATAGTTTATATCAAGAAATACTGAAACTGTGCAGCATCATACTAACACAACTAAACATTGTGACGATTGTTTTTGTAAACATTCACAGAAGGACTTTTTATTCTGATGGGAATGAGATGTTCTTTGACACAAACACTTTTAAGAGATGAACTAAAGATTTTGAGAAAAGTACATACTTTTGCAAAAAAATCCGATGTTTTGTGCTCTTTGTACACATTGCTGCGAGAAATGCACTTTACTGGTTTGCAAATATTAAGGATGATTTAAACAACAGTCCAAAGCAGCTGAGAAAAACTGTATCAGAGTGTTATGATTTATAAGTGAGCTAGGATATACAAAAGTATTAACTCATACCAGATTTAAGTATTTACCAGTGCGCTGATTCTTTCTTGGTCCATATGTAAATGTTTTGTTGTTTCCTGCTGGACCGCTGACTTAACTCAATCAGAGTTTCCATACCAAAAGGTAAGATCAGGCTGAGGTTGAGGATGGTGGATATTGAAAGTTGAACGGGTGAGAGCAGAACACAGACTTTAAAACAATGTCTCCATTCGCACTTTAAAGTCCAGTAGTCCTAGATCTGACACACCTGCACTAGTTGTGGACAGGAAATTTAAGGGATGAATCATAGTTTTAATAAGTGTTTTTTTATAGCACAGGTTCCCATCCCTTGTCATAAAGAACTGCACTTCCTAAACTAACACAACTCTAGAACTCAGGGCTGTTAATCTCAGGCCTGTATGGTAGAGTGGCCAGAGGGAAGCCACTCCTCAGTAAAAGGCACATGACAGCCCAGCTGGAGTTTGACAAAAGGCACCTGAAGGACTCTCAGACTATGAGAAACAAAGATTGAACTCTTTGGCCTGAATGTCATGTCTGGAGGAAACCATGCACCGATCATCACCTTGCTAATACCATCCCTACAGTGAAGCATGTAGCATTTGGTGATGTTTTTCAGCATCAGGAACTGGGATCCAGCATGATTTACTGAGCCCTTTCTTCTCACTCTAGATGTGTTTAGTTCCTGTAGTGTGGGCAGGGGAGCACCAATAATCCTTTAAGAATTTTGAACCGTCCTCTGTAGTCTACTGTCTGATTTTGTAGCTGAGCCCAAACCAGACAGTTATTAAAGCGCACAGGACAGACTCGATGATGGCTAAGTAAAACTGTTTGAGCAGTTCTTGTGGCAGGTTGAACTTCTTCAGCTTGTAAAGCAAGAACATCCACTGTTGGAGCTTTTTAACAATTGAGTAGATGTAATTGTACCACTTTAGTACCACCCAAGAGATGGTGGTGCCCAGGAACCTGAATGACTCCACTGTTGCCACCGTGCTGTTTATAATGATAAAGGGGGGAATGCAGGGGGATTTCTCCTGAAATCCACAATCATCCCCACTGTTCTCATCTCCATGTCCAGTGTGTTAAGCTCCAGGCTGTTATGAATGCAACAGGCAGCCAGCTGCAAAACCTTGCTTCTGCATGCATACTCATCGATAAGGCTGATGACTGTAGAGTCATCTGCAAACTTTAGGAGCTTGACAGAAGGTCTGTAGAGGTGCAGTGGTTGATGTACAGGGAGAATAGCAGTGGGAAGAGAACACATCCCTGGGGGGCACCAGTGCTGATAGTATGGCTGCTTGACGTGAATTTTTCCCCGTCTCACTATCTGTTCATATCTGTCAGAAAGCTGCTGATCCACTGACAGGATATCTGGGTTAGTTTGGTCTTGAGGATTGTTGGGATGATGGTGTTGAAGTCCGAACTAAAGTCCACAAACAGGATCTTTGTGTAAGTCCCTGGTTTGTCCAGATGTTGCAGGAGGAAGTGCACTCCCGTGTTCACTGTATCATCCACGGACCTGTTTGCTCAGTAAGCAAACTGCAGGAGGTCCAGTGATGTCCTTCATTTAAGCCAACACCAGTCTCTCAAATGACTTCATGACCACAGAACCCTAAACCAGATGTTAGAGCAATGTGTCTGTAGTCATTAAGTCCAGTGAGTTTAGGTTTCTTTGGTATGGGGATGATGGAACATTTAAAGCAGGCAGGCACATCAAAGTTCCAGTGATCTGTTAAAGGTTTTGAAAATATGGACACCAGCTGGTCTGCACAGGTTCTTAGACAAGCTGGTGAAACTCCATTTGTTCCTGGTGTATTATGGGGTATTTGTAGAATTTTGATGAAATTAATGAATTTAATTCATTTTGGAATAAGGCTGTAACAAAACAAAATGTGGAAAAAGTGAAGCGCTGTGATATTTCCAGAGGCACTGTGCAGAATGTGAGTTCTGGTTGAACAATGTGTGTTTTAAAAAACACTTTTAATTAAATCTGTAGTAACAGAAGAGTACTTTTGGTCCTGTACATATGCCATAATGCAGATTATATACAGTCTATATTGAGTACTATCAAGTGGTGGACAGAAAATAAGTACATTTAATTTGTTACTGTACTTTAGTAAGTTTTTCACATCTCTGTACTTTACTGAAGTATTTCCATTTGGGGAGACTTTAACTTTGACCTTCAAATGTAGTGAAGTAAAATATCTTTTACTCAGCTACATTTAGTGAAATCAGTCGCTTGTTTTTATTAATGAGGATAAAAACGTAACTGGTGAAACACGCAGCGAGTCACCAATCAGGGTCGCGCGCACACTCTGTTTTACACGTGTTCTGATCGGCGCTTGGTGAATCTACTAATCACTAACATACAGTTCAGCATCAGTTCAACATCAAGCAGAACATTTAGAGAGGAATAAATAATGAAGAAACTCAAGACTCGAACTCACCACCACACACGTGACCTCATTTAAACATTTTATTAAAGTAGTAGAAAATAAGGTTTTATGTTCAGGATAATTATAAAAGAAATCAATCAGTGTTTGAGTCATTAATATCATTCTATTATTAGATCAGTGTGCTGAGAGTCACATTCAAGTCTTTTCACATAAACAAAGGTGAAAAATCTTGTGATAAAAAATTATAATAGAAACATTATAGCCATAATAAATCATACATTTTTCATTATTTAAAGCGAGAACTTTTAGTTTTACTATAGTAATATTGTAATGAGTGTTTCTCTACTTTAACTCAACTACATGATTTGAGTACAACTGATACTATCAATAGTAATTAATACATATATAATCTAAATATGGTATACAGGGAGTGCAGAATTATTAGGCAAGTTGTATTTTTGAGGATTAATTTTATTTGAGGATTTAATTTGAACAACAACCATGTTCTCAATGAACACAAAAAACTCATTAATATCAAAGCTGAATATTTTTGGAAGCACTCCCTGTATATGTCCACAGAAGATCTTAAGAGAAGATGTGTATTTAGAAAACACAATGTTTCAGTTATAATGATCACACTGGATAAACATCCCAAAGTTTCACCATATTTCACTGAACTATAAATATTAGAATATCTGTTTTTGAATTATGCAAATGTCCTTATATTCACAGGTCATATTCAATACCGCTTGGTTTAGGAAGCAACCTGCCTCATCCTGGGGGAAACATTGTATTCCTTTATTGTTTCATTTTTATTTCACATAAATCTACTTTTAGTTTACCTCTCTCTCTCTCTCTCTCTCTCTCTCTCTCTCTCTTTCTCTAGCTAATGGAGTGCTGAATGGTCAGCCTGATAAGGCACTTCTGAAAGCACAGCAGGAGGTGGTAAGTTTCTGTGTGTGTGTGTGTGTGTGTGTGTGTGTGTGTGTGTGTGTGTGTGTGTGTTTGTGTGCACACGTGTGTTTTTCACACCTTTAGCTCACATATTAATCTACTTATAAATCAGCATGACTAATAACTCTGTCTTAATCTGGTCTTTTTTTTCTGGCCTGTCTCTAGGACATGTTAAATCATTGTTTTGAGGAGATTGAGATGTTTATGGCAAAACTGCAGCAGGCAGCTGAAGCTCAGAACATCCTGGAACAGAGAAACAAGAAGAAAAAGAGTAGGAAGAAGGAGGGTTAGTTGAAACACAAGGAGAGAAAGGTTCATCATTTATCTTGACATATTGACTAACTAGTTAAATGGTTGTGTGTTTTTTGTAGATGACCTGCTCAGTGCTAAAGCTAAAACTCCTCCTGAAGTTGAGTTCATCCAGATCTTCCAAAAATTCAAATACAGTTTCTGTCTTCTGGTAAACACACACACACACACACACACACACACACACACACACACACATACACATACATACACACTTATAACTAACACTAACTGGTGTAAAATGGAGATATTAATGGACATGTTTTGGAATTTCAGGCGAGGTTAAACTTGGCCATTGCTAATCCCACATCAGATGAACTTTTACACCACATCTTCAAACCTCTGGACATGGTAAGTGTGTGTGTGTGTGTGTGTGTGTGTGTGTGTGTGTGTGTGTGTGTGTGTGTGTGTGTGTGTTTCTCACTGTGTACACACTCATGCAATTGAAAGCATGTCTACTGCATTGTGTTATTATGAAATGTAAGAAAAAGCATTTTGACATATGAGATTTAAAATATTTTGTGGGTGTGTGATTATTAAGAATATAAACTTTATTAGGCCACCTGTATGTACATACAGTATACACACCTGTGTGCTTTTATCATCACACTTTGACATATGGCCTCTTTTAGTTTGGTTTAGAATTAAGGTGATATCAAGAACCCAGCCATTAGTGTTACACAATCCAGGTCACTCTTTGGTCTCAAGCCTGGATAAATGTGGAAGTTTGTGTTATGAAGGACATCCAGTGTAAAACATGTTCTAAATCAAATATGCGGATCACAAATCAGAATTTTATACCAGATCGGTCGAGGCCCGGGCTACCAACGACCACCACAGGTATAATTTACCAACAGGGTACCATTGGAAATTGGGCTACTGTTGGCTGAAGGAGGAGAAGGAGAGGAGGAAGACGTCTACAGAGACAGCAGGGAAAGGAGAAGTAGAGGGGATTGGAGGTTCTGATTGGTCCTTTAAATGTTGGTACTATGACTGGTAAAGGGAGAGATGGAGCTGATATGATGGAGAGGAGAAAGGTAGAGATGTTGTGTGTTCAGGAGACCAAGTGGAAAGAGAGTAAGAGCAGGAACATTGGAGGTGTTTAAACTGTTCTATCATGGTGTGGATGGAAAGAGAAATGGTGTAGGAGGGATTCTGAAGGAAGAGTACAGTAAGAGTGTAGTGGCTCAACAGAGTGTAGCTCAACACTTATTTTAAGAAGAAGGAGGATCACAGGGTGACGTATAAGAGTGGAGGAAGGTGCACACAGGTGGATTATGTTTTATGTAGGAGATGCAACCTGAAGGAGATTGGAGACTGTAAGATGTTGGCAGGGGACAGTGTAGCTAGACAGCATCAGACGGTGGTCTGTAGGATGGTTTTGTAGGTGAAGAAGAAGAGAAGGAGAGTGAGGACTGAAAAAAGAGTAAGATGGTGGAAACTGAAGGAGGAAGACTGTAGTGTGAGATTCAGGGAAGAGGTCAGACAGGAGCTCGGTGGTGGTGAAGAGGTGCTGGATGATTGAGCAACTACTGCAGAAGTGATGAGGGAGACAGCTAGAAACTTACTTGTTGTGACATCTTGAAAGAGAAAAGAAGACAAAGAGACGTGGTGGTGGAATGAGGAAGTGCAGGAGAGCAGAAGGAGAAAGAGGTTGGAGAAACAGAATTGGGATCGACAGAGTGAGGAGAAAAGTAGGCAGAATTAAAGGAGATGTGGTAGCAGGTGAAGAGGGATATGGCGAAAGCCAAGTTGAATGAGAAGTTGGACAGTAAGGAAGGAGAAAAGTGTATTATACCGTTTGGCCAGGCAGAGGAACCGAGTTGGGAAGGATGTACGGCAAGTTAGAGCAACACAAATTGAAATGTGTTGATTACTGAGGAGAGTGTATTGAGAAGATGTAGGGAGTATTTTGAGCAGCTGATGAATGAGGAAAATGAGAGAGAGAGAGAGAGAGAGAGAAGGTTGGATGATGTGGAGATGGTAAAGCAGGATGTAGATAGGATTAGTAAGGAGAAAGTGAGAGCAGCATTTAAGAGTATGAAGAGTGGAAAGTCCGTTGGACCAGATGACATACCGGTAGAAGCGTGGAAATGTTTAGGAGAGATGCAGTGGATTTTAACCAGATTGTTTAACAGGATTTTGGAAGGTAAGAAGATGCCTGAGGAATGGAGAATGAGTGTGCTGGTAACGATCTTTAAGAATAAGGGAGATGTGCAGTAACTACTGGGGAATAAAGTTGATCAGTCACACCATAAAGTTATAGGAAAGAGTAGTGGAAGCCATGCTGAGAGAAGAGGTGACCCTCTGTCAGCAACAGTATGGTTTCATGGCGAGGAAGAGCACCACAGACACATTATTTGTTTGGAGAATGTTGATGGAGAAGTATAGAGAAGATCAGAAGGATTTGCATTGTGTGTTAGTGGATTTAGAGAAAGCGTACGACAGGGTGGAGAGAGGAGTTGTGATATTGTATGAGGAGGTCTGGTGTGTCAGAGAAGTATGTGAGGGTGGTGTAGGACATGTATTAGGACAGTGTGACAGCAGTGAAGTGTGCAGTAGGAACAACAGACTGGTTCCAGGTGGAGGTTGGACTGCATCAAGGATCGGCTCTGAGCCCTTTCCTGCTTGCAGTGGTGATGGACAGGTTGATGGACGAGGTCAGACAGGAGTCTCCGTGGACTATGATATTTGCAGATGATATTGTGATTTGTGGTGAGAGTAGGCAGCAGGTGGAGAAGAGTCTGGAGAGGTGGCGGTATGTGCTTTAGAGAAGGGGAATAAAAGTCAGTAGGAGTAAGACATAGTACATGTGTGTGAATGAGGTGGAGAAGGTGGAGGAGTTCAGGTACCTGCGGTCAACAGTGCAAAGTAATGGAGAGTGTGTTAGAGAATTGAAGAAAAGAGTGCAGGCAGGGTGGAGTGGGTGGAGAAGAGTGATAGCAGGAGTGATTTGTGATAGGAGTATCTGTGAGAGTGAAAGGGAAAGTTTATAGGACTGTGGTGAGACCTGAGATGTTGTATGGTTTAGAGACAGTGGCATTAAGTAACTCCACATAAGGTGAAATCCAAATGGCACGTCTCTAGTTGATTCAGGATGTTTGTGAGCATCTACATCATTAAAGGTTTACAATCTTCATGAGGTGGGACACGACTGGAGCTGGAGCGACCTCAGGATGCCTCTGGATGGGTAGAGAAAGAGAAGCAGTGGAGAGGAATTAGCGTAGCTGCTGTTCATGATATTAACAGCACAAGTTGATAATGTGATGTGATCAGATGTTCTGGAACACAAGGTTATGATGTGATGTGTGTTATGTTAGAACTCGCTAAAAAGATACGTCTTCAATCTGCACTTAAACTGGGAGAGTGTGTCTGAGCCCCGAACACTGTCAGGAAGACTATTCCAGAGTTTAGGAGCTAAATGTGAGAATGTTCTACCACCTTTAGTGGACTTTGCTATTCTAGGAACTACTAGAAGTCCAGAGTTTTGAGATCTCAGGGAGCGTGACGGATTGTAGTGTGTTAGAAGACTGGAGATACATGGAGATAAACCATTTAGTGTTTTGTAGGTAAGTAGCAGTAGTTTATAGTGGTTTTTGAAACTTAACAGGAAGCCAGTTGTAGGGACTAGAAGATTGGGGTTATATGGTGATATTTTCTCGAACTTGTAAGAACTCTGGCTGCTTCATTCTGGACAAACGAAGCTTGTTTATTAATGATGCAGGACATCCACCTAGTAATGCATTACAATAGTTCAGTCTGGAGGTCATGAACGCATGGACGAGCTTCTCTGCATTAGATATAGACAACATGTTTCTTAGCTTAGCACTATTTCATGATGAGGTGTTGAAAGAATTGTCTTGCTAGGACCCTCTACTATTCAGATAGCCTCTATCTGTGTAGCTTTTTGGCTGTTAAGCCTAAATAATAGCACCTCTTAAATGTACTTGAACCCAATATGATCATACATCACGGTACTTATATTAAGCACACATTTATACTGCAGTAGGACAATTACAAACTTTTCCTAGTCTAGAGGGATTAGCATAGGTAGTAAACATGTTGTAGAAGCTGTGAGCCCACATTCCTTAAAAGTTCCTAAAAATAACTGCCATTCTGCCCTGTCACCCTGGAGACTTGTGTACTACATTATGTACCTTGTTGTCTATTTGTACAGATCGTGAGGACTACAGGAAGTCCTGCAATAGCAGCATCAGTGAGAAGTCCAGCATTAACAGTGGGGGCAATCACACTGCTCAAAGAAAACCTAACACTGCAAGAACATGCACTCTGGAGCTCACTGGGGAGCTACTGGACACAATCAGGGTACACTACACACACACACACACACACACACACACACACACACACACACACACACACACACACACACACACTTCTCTCTCTCTCTCTCTCTCTCTCTCTCTCTCTCATGCTAATGTGCAATGTGACCTAAAGTATGTGGACACCTGACCTGTTACAGCAGTATTTACGTGTTGAACATTCCATCCCAGGCTTTTCAGTAGATTGTGGCTGTGAGGAATAGTGGTTATTCAGGTCAAAGAGCTTTAGTGTGATCAGACACTGATGTTAGGTGAGGACGTCGGGTTGCAGGTCATGCCAAAGGTGTTCAAGTTTGGCTTCTTTTTTTAGGACACTTAAATGTATCTACTTCAACCCTCACAAAAAAAACAACCCAAGTTTAAAAACAACCAATATTCAAATACTATACCAACTTTACCGTTGACCAGATAGTGTACATTTACATACATATACAGTTACTAACCACACATTGTGTATTTGTGTGTCTCAGGTTAGCATTAGGTGTTTCTTCATACACTCCTGTGTTTCTGAATGGTTGGAAACCACCTGGGGCAGAGCTTGAGGGCTGGATTGATCCCATCCAAGTAGAACACAACAAAGATGAAGAGCAGGCAAAGCTAGCGGTAATCATTACAGTAATGCATTAAACCTTATAGTGCTCACAGCTGTTTACAGGTGCATCTTTCTTTTACTGCCATTTGATTTTTATAAAAACACAACTCAGGATCATGACTGTCCTACAGAGAGCAGGTGAGACAAAACAAAGACCAAGCAAGGAATAGACAAAAAGAATAAATTTTAACACACTGATGCTAGTGAGGCACAGGTGGAAGCAATGGGAAGTAATGACGGACAAGGAACACAATGGTGAGATTTGATTGGGCAATTAAGGAAGAACACATATATAATAAAACATTTAAAAAAAGAAAGAAAAAGGCAGAAATAGGGACAGGCTACAAAAACAATATTCTAATAATACATTAAAATGTCACAAGGAAACGTTTTAGAATAAATATATAAAATGCTTGCCTACTGGCATCATCTACCAGTGACAAGATGTAAAACTAATTATTTGCTGATTATTTATTGTTGGGAGAAGGATTGTGTTGAATGAGAGAGAGTTCTTAATGCCTCTCATATTTCATAAATGTTAAAAGCATTCAGTTTATGTGCAATATTTTTTTTCTACTCAGCGCTATTTCATTTCTTTTCTGTGTGGACAAAGTCGAATGGTGCTAAAATTCTGACTTGATGCTCCACTTTGATTTACATTTACATTTACATTTGCGGCATTTAGCAGACGTCATTATCCAAAGCGACGTACAAAAGTGCTTTGAGTCTGTAGTAATGAATAAATCTACACTGGTGCACCAGATTACACACTTAATATAAATATAACTCTTGAATTCTACAAACTTGGAAAGTGCTAATATAAGTGTTTCAGTAAGATGAAGCTCTTCAATCGTCACTTGAAGATAATCAGGGACTCTGCTGTACGGACTTCTAGGGGAAGTTCATTCCACCACCTCGGTGCCAGAACAGAGAAGAGCCCTGAAGTATACTTACCTCTCATTCTGGGAGAAGGATATATAGACAAACAATTATTTAACCAAGTGATGGGGAAGCTGGCCTCACAGACAGTGCTGAACAAACAATTACAATCTTTAAAGGTTCTCTTTCAAGAGATTGGTGCAGAACACCAGCAGCTGTTGTTCTATTGTAAAGTGCTCTGAAAGGATGATCAATTACAGTGTGTGTGTGTGTGTGTGTGTGTGTGTGTGTGTGTGTGTGTGTGTGTGAGCGTGTGCATGTGCGTGTGTGTGTGTAAAATGCCTCAATTTAACAATGAATTCTAAAAGTATGTATAACAGCTTCTATTTTTCTTGTTTGCAGTTAAGGAGTTCTGTTCAGCCCCCAGTTCCTCTGAATCCAGTAGAGAACACAGAAGTGTAAGTATAATGAACTTCAATGATTAAAGACACAGCAAAGCTGTTTAGTTCAATTCAATTCATGTTTATTTGTATTGCACTTTTAATAATAAACATCGTCTCAGAGCAGCTTTACACAGATAATGTGGAGATAAAAAATGAAGATGTTCTTTATAAGTGTAAGTTTGTCTCTGATGAACAAGTCGGTGGCGACTGTGGTGAAGAAAAAACTCCCTGAGATGCAGAAGGAAGAAACCTTGAGAGGAACCAGACTCAAGAGGGAACCGCATCCTCATCTGGGTGCCACCGAATCTCCATTCTTTGTCCATGCTTTGTCCATGCTTTATCATAGTGGATGTGTACTGTTCAGTGATGCATAACTGTAGTCCTGAGCCATTGTAACAGTCTGTTAATACCAATTACAGTCAAAATTCATCCTCAGATGTTGCTCAGTAACTTCATGGATTTTTAGGCTGTTGATGTGGAACTGACAGGATTGGTGGATCACTGATCACTGGAACCTCAGGAACATGTTTATCTTGTCAGGAAGAGTGAGAGAGAAATAAGAATTATTAAGTCTCCTTATTGTTGTATGAAAGTTAACGTCACTGTGCAGTTTGGACTCTGGTGAGATTCACTGTAGCAGCAGAACTAAAATGGAGAAGCAGAAGGAAACACATACATGAGGATCTCTGGGATAAGAGCCACACCACCATCAACAAACCTGAGTGAACGTGTGAAAGTGAGGAGACGATAGCATCCAAATATCCCAGTTCACCAAACACTCCATATCCATGATCCCTCCTGATCTGTGTTGAATTATAACTGAACAAAAGTTCTCTTGAAAACAGTGATGTGATCTGAGACCATTCAGTGGTTTATAAGTCAGTAGTAGTATTTTATAATCAGTGTGAGATTTAATTGTGAGCAGTGTAGACTGATTAAAACAGGGCCGATGTGCTCATGTAGAGTTAGAGCCAATAATCACAATATATTTACATTCACAATCACATTTACTGCTGCCCATGATGAAACAAATAGACCATTTAGATTTAAGATAATCAGATTCCTTACTTCTAGCTGCATTTGCTCCTAGAAAATGCATTTATTTTCTTTTTGTCAAAATATTTAACAAGCATCAGTTTTTATCCCTCTGACTGTAGCTCTGTACATTCTGTGTAATTCTCTGTGAAGCTCTTTAGTCATTAGTATAGTTCTGTATTCTTGTGTGTAGCTCTAGCTTATCTATTGTGCTCGTGCTTTTGTTGGTGTGGTTCTGTAGTTCTCAGCGTGGTTGTAGAGTCAGCTAAGTCATTTTTTTCTCTTTCCTCACAGTGATGGTGGGCCAATGAAGGAGAGATTGTACAGCTGCAGCTATGACTTTGTGGCTCGGAACAGCAGCGAGCTCTCAGTTTTGCAGGGAGAGACACTAGAGGTCTGTTAAACACACATAAATAATGAAAAAACACAATTACTTTTAAAAAGTACAAAACTGTTAACTTAAAAAACATTTAAACACTTCATTAAGAATATTTTATATACAGTATATGTTGGTCCATAGCAGTCTGTCTACCCATCCACCTATCAGTGTAGTCATGTTTGAATGATAACTGTCCTGTCCTGTCTGTATCTATCTGACTGCAAATCCACCTTCTGTTTGTTTGTCTGTTTATTTATCTAGCTAGCTATGACTGCCTATTCCCTCATCACATTGTCAATCCACCGGCCTGCCTGAATAACCATTCTTCCCTTTTATCCCTTCTTAACTTACTAGAACTGTCTCACCCTTGTTATCTGTCTCCCTCTCTCAGGTGATTGAATCATCTAAACGATGGTGGAAGTGTCGTAACAGGTTTAATGAAGTTGGTTTTGTTCCCTTTAACATTTTGGAGCCTGTTTCTCACATAGAGAGTTTGGGGTCCAACAAACCACCCAAGGTATATATATATATATATATATATATATAAAATATATATTATACACACACACACACACACACACACATACACACACACACACACACGTACACACAAAGTATTGTAGAGAACCAGGAAACATCTACATACCCCAGGCCAAATGCTCTCAGCATCATTCATCCCTCATTGTTAGGTTCTAAATGTTTACAGAATATGAAACCATATAGTTGTCAACAATTTAATAATGCAGAAATATCTCTAGTTAATTGTCTGATTATTTATCTAACTATTAAATTTAAACTTCATAATTGTGTCTACATAATCAACATAAACCTGACACTGGGGTTCTATCTCTTTCTTTCTATTTGTGTTTTTTTTGTGTCTTTCCAACAGGCTCCAGCACCACCTCCAATGCAAAAGACAAGCACTTTGCCTCTGCCCACTTCCCTTCGCATGACCTCAGACCTCAACACCTCACGACCTCGCAGCATTGCCCTGCCACCTCAACATTTTCCTGAGGACACAGAGAAAGGTACCCACATAATACACACTTTAATTTAAACACAAACAAACATTGCACTAATTATCCCGGTCTCTCTGGTGCTCTTAGTGATGCAGGTTAATGATGAACTGCTGCAGAGGCTGACCAGTGGCAAAACAGCATTGTCTCGTCCATTGTTCATCCCTCGGTCTGCAGATACCTCACTTCCTCTGGACTATCACTCACCTCCAGCTGAGGTCGAGGCCTGGCTACGTGGGAAAGGCTTTAATGAACCGTGAGTTTAAAAAAGTGCAACAAACACAGTCATTTTATATTACATAACCTTAAAGATGGATTTAGTAAATGTAAACAAAAGATGGACTTTATTAAATGTAAACAGTCTGCAAAAAGGTTTCGGACTGTAGCTGCCATTAACAGTTTTACAATTGAGTTTACATTATTTAGCAGTTGATAAACTCAACAATGACCTCAACCTCAACTCTTCGGTTTTCTTCCCCATACAATCTCAGGGTGATTTCTCTAATCATCACAAGGAATAAATTATTCATTATACATGTGCGTTAATAAATGAGAATGTACATGCACGTGTTTTTTGAGTATTTTTTTACACAACAGCGTTGCCGCGATTTGTTTGATGCAGGCATGCTATAAAAATGTACATACATGTTTGTTAACTGTCAGGAAGCCACCTGCCATGCCCCCTTTGGCGGCTGTCAAACCTCTGTTTCTCTGAAGCTCCCGGCTTTAATTGCGCACATTTAGCACTCATCACCAGCTCCTATTTAAACCCCTCACTTCCACACTCTCACCGTCCGTTATTGTTGGTATATGTGGATTCACGGCGGTCGTTGTTATCGCTCATGCGTATTCTGGTACGTGCATTCCCACTCGAACTCTGCACTCTCTCAAAGGCTGCGTTTTTCTTCCCAAAGCGCATCCCGGATTCCCCCGATCCTGCCGTTGTTAATTCTATGCTTTTGCTGCTCATCCCACATTCTCCCGTGTGCTGTTCAGTGCCGCGCTTCTACCAAGCGCACGCGTGGATTATATATACAGACTCCCTCTTTTCAGTTTGGGACTTAGTGGACCGCGCTCCCAAAACGCACCACCGGAATATTCACTTTGAAGTCGAGTGTTTGTGTTTGGCTTTGCCCTGTGTTGCAAAAAACTGTTTTGTTTTCACTTCGGATTTCGCCTCCCGTTCATCGCATAACATTTAACAACAAAAGCCATATGTGCACCAACTAACAGCAGAGATTTAGCAGTATACAATACAAACCACCATAGATTCCCAATACAAACCTTAATTATATTCTCCAACGTTGCAAACACAAAGATCGCTCACAAAATCACAAAAAACGTGCGGGTGTAGTTAATTTTTACAAAAAGCTTAGCAGTGTCAAAATTAAATTCTTGAGTTATTTCACTCTGATACAGCTCTAAAAAGTATCCTACACCTGTAGCATCTGTAAGACTTTCCGCCACTACCACGAGTTCTTCTGCCAATCGAGATAACCAACATTAAGTGGCAAATTTGCCCCCCCTTGTGCTCGAGATATTAGGGTTCGGCGACATAAAAGAATCGACATAACCGATGAGAAAATGCTAAAACAAAGCGAGAATTTGGCAGTTCCACTTCAAAAACGTCGACTTAATAGGGTTGGCAAGTTAACCGAGGTAGAGATATTATATATATAATTATAATTATAATTAGTTATTTCTCTAAACCTGCTTTTGGGACTTTGTCCATATTCAATTCAATTCAGTTAATTTTTATTTGTTTTGCACTTTTAACAATGCACATTGTCTCAGAGCAGCTTTACAAATATAATGTGGTGATCAAAATAAAAAAGAGTTTCTTTATAAGTGTAAGTTTGTTCCTAATGAACAAGCCAGTGTCAAAAGCCATAGTTAAAATCAGTATAAAAATAACATTTCACTGAACTGAATTATAAACTTATTAGAATGATTAGTTATTAGTGTAGGCACATAATTCGGTGAATGGAGTTGACCTGTAAAAAGTCTTGTGACTGGTCAGCATTGAAAGGTAAGATTACACTGAAGGATTACTGTGCAAAACAATTAACTTAGGTAAGTCATGACAAAAGAGTATTTGACCTGGGTCAAAATATGCTGAACTGTCCAATGATGAATAATGTGTGTTTGGACACCTTACTGTGTTAGTCTAATTTCCTTTGGTTTCACTAGTGACCTGTGTGAATCTTTGCCTCTTGTATATTTGTTTACACTGTTACAGACCTAATAATAAACTAGCTGTTATCTGTGTGTGTGTGTGTGTGTGTGTGTGTGTGTGTGTGTGTGTGTGTGTGTGTGTGTGTGTGTCTGTGTGTGTGTGTGTGTGCGTAGAACTGTGCAGTGTCTTCGCGTCTTAACAGGAGCTCAGCTCTTTTCTCTGAATAAAGAGGAGCTTCGTGCTGTCATTCCTGATGAAGGAGCGAGAGTGTACAGCCAAGTTGCTGTCCAGAAAGCTCTGTTGGAGGTGGACACACACACACACACACACACACACACACACACACACACACAAATGGTATTTATAAATTATAAACTAATAAATTATATGTTTTTGTTTTAAGGATGTCAAAAAGGCAACAGAGCTTGAGACAGTGATGGAGAAACAGAAGATGAAAGTGGATTTTACAGTGGAGAGTGGAACTCTCTAACATTCAGGCCACATCTGTATACCCCACCATACAAACACCACCACCCCCCCACCCAACATGCATTCCCTCTTCTCCTCCATCACCTTACTCTCATCACAGATGTAGTTCATATATACAGATAGGTGTACATGGTGTGGTGTAACTAAAAATTTAATATATGTAATGACTTTACACACACATACACACACACACACACACACACACACACACACATTATTACAGACTACTCCACACTTTTTTCTATGTAAAGCTGCTTCGGGACAACGTCTAGTGTTAAAAGTACTATACAATTAAAACAAAAAAATGTACACAAATCAAGTGCCATTTTAAAGTCAACATTTATTTGCTTTCTAAATGTAAATGTTATTCATGACTGATGACTCAATATAATTATAATAAATTATAATAACCTTTGTGAAATTCTGTTATTTTTAATAACGTAAGTTAAATTTAAAAAAAGTGTGTGGTTTTTACATCATTTCACAAAAACATACAGTAAACTGGTAAGAGTGAGATAATAGCTGGATAATTAATATTTACCTATAAGCAGCAGATTAAACATGCATGTGCTGTTACATTCTTAACATACCATCCACTTTCATAAGAACACCTTCATGCAGTTTTCCAAAAAACAAATCATGTAACAGAAGCATTGTGCATAAATCATACCAGTTAAAGGTCAAGAGCCCTTCAGTTATTGTTCACCTCGAAAATCTAAAAGTGTGATCTTTTGAGAAACGACGGTGACTGGAAGGACCAAATGCAGGATGCAACAGGGGTATGGAGAAAGCAGTCTTTAATAGAGGGAGTGAGCAGAATAACCCAAAGTACAGGCAAAGACAAAACCAAATCCATAACAGTAGAAAATCTAAAATATTTTTAAATATCCAAGAGCTGCCCTCTGTTCTGCCTCTGCACTATTTTGGACTCTGGACTGTTTTTGGTTTGTTTGAGCTGCCTATATTGCTCTGTTTCCTGGCTCTTGGATATTTAAAAATATTTTAGATTTTCTACTGTTATGGATTTGAACAGGATCAGGTACAGGGCAGAGTGGCCAGGAATATCCCAGGGATGTGAAAAGCTGGTGAGATAATCTGGCAGAGGTAAAAGTCTTGAGTGTCCTTAAATACTGGGTGTCGTGGGAAAAAAACAGCAAGATGGCCACCGAACCAGAAGCGTGCCTCATGAAACCGAAAGTGTGCACCGCAAAATCAGAAGGTCATAACAGATCTCCTTGACTTTAACCTTGACATAGGTGTTGGTGTAAGATGTTCTGGTTTTAATTGTTTTTTTCCCCAAAATCTGCTGATGTCCTAATAGGGCTATAGCCTATATAATATTCAGTTTTCAATATTTAAGTAAAGAGCATTCGTTTTTTTTTTTTTTCATCCTTTAATCACAAAAAATACTTTTTAGACTAAATTTCCCAGTGGAGTGCTGCCACTTTTACTCTCACACTTCAAAACAAGCTGATGGAAGTGCATTTTATTTTTTTCTGTTTGCAAAAATAAGAATTAAAAATAATAATTATAAAAATGTTTTCAAAAATATTAAGAAAAACATTAATTTATATATATTCGGTTTTGTAAATTACCTCCTCTTGACCAACACCATTAATAGAAATAGGTGTTTCTTTAGAGCCTGTTTAAAAAACTGATTTGATTAGAATATGTAATAAAATAAAAGAACCCAAACCAGCTGAGTGGCCTGGCTGATCAGTGGGATTTTGATCAGCTGACTCCCTCTTGCAAAAATTCACTCTAAGTCTCTCAGACATAAATTTAGTTTAAGGGAATGACTGTAATGCTAGAATAGAACCCAGCCATTAGGGTTACAGGTCAGGTGACTCTCAGTGTCTCAAGCCCGGATAAATGTGGATGGTTTTGTGATGAAGGGCATCCAGTGTAAAACATGTGCCAAATCAAATATGCAGGTGACAAATCAGAATTTCATACCAGATCGATCGAGGCCCGGGTTACAAAAGACCGCCACAGGTATCGTTAACCAACAGGGTACTGGTGGAAATTGGGCTACCGTTGACTGAAGGAGGATCGGTTGCTCAAGGTTGGGATCAACGTCAAGGGCCACAGCCATGAATTAGCGGTGATTGTTGACTCTGGGACAGACGCTGAATTTTTGGATGAGGAACTTGCTTGCTAACTCGGCATTGAGTCAGAATCACTGCCTGCACCACTCCCGGTCTGTGCCTTCGATGGCCACATCGGGTTACCCACCGCACCAAGCCCCTCCTCGGCTCCACCGGTAAACAAGATCTTAAATAGGTATCATTCCTCATCATTTCATCACTGCAAGCACCTGCCATGTTTGGTTTCCTGTGGTTGCAGAGGCATAACCCTTGTGTCAAGCCAGCTGTCTTACCTCTTTCCCTCGGATCCTAACTCATTCTGGTATGGAACCTCCCTTTAATCTCAGTTCTGTTCAGTACCAATGATTTGGGCACCGTCTTCAGTAATGCCACTTGGGTGCCGTCTTCAGTAATGCCACTACCTCCATATGACTGCTCTATTGACCTATTGCCGGGAACGACACCTTTTACCACCTGACCGGTCCTGAAAGAGAGGCTATGACTGATTACATCCGGGAGTCCCTGCCATCTGGTATCAACCGCCCTTCCTCTTCCTCTTCCCTGGCTGGGGCATGTTTCTTTTTTGTAGAAAAGAAGGAGTGCCTCTGCCCTGCATTAACTACCGGAGACTTAACTCTATCACCATTAAGAATCGGTACCCCTTGCCCTTAATGTTGTCAGCCTTTAAACTCCTCCAGGGGGCCACTCTCTTTACCGAACTGGACCTCAGCAAACGCTTACCACCTCGTACGCATCCGGGAGGGGAGGAATGGAAGACAGCCTTTAACACCCCAGCAGGCCACTATGAGTACTTAGTCATGCTGTTTGCCTCACTAATGCCCGAGCAGTCTTCCAGGCCCTGGTCAACGATGTCAATCAGGACATGTGCCATAATTTTGTGTTCTTCTATCTGGACTACATTTTAATCTACTCCCACTCTCTGGAAGAACACCGCTGCCATGTACGTGCTGTGCTCACCCGTCTACTACAGAGTCAGTTGTATGTGAAGGCTGAGAAATGTGAGTTTCATGTGTCCAGCACCTCTTTTTTGGGCTTTATCTTATCTGCTACAAATGTGCAGATGGATCCTGCATACAAGCATACAAATATCCCAGTTAACCAAACACTCGATATTCATGATCCCTCCAGATCTGTTCCTTTACCTAAAACAATCTACTGATAAAAGACTTGACTAAATAAATACGTCATATAGTCTCGGATCTGGGCTCACAGTTTACTGCCAATTTTTGGAGAGAATTCTGCCGCCTCCTTGGTATCTCGGTCAGCTTATCTTCCGGGTTTCACCTGCAGACCAACAGGCAAGCAGAAAGGCTAAACCAAGACCTGGAAGCAGCCCTTCACATCCTTTGCACTTGGCACTTTGCACTCAGTTGATATGGGCTGAATATGCCCATAATACTCTGCCATTCTCAGCCACCGGCCTTTTTTTCTCCCAAGAAGTTGAGGCTTCAGTACCGTCAGCAGGTGCCCTGGTCAGGCGCTGCCGCCGTGCCTGGAAGAAGAAAACCTGGGCTGCTTTCCTCAGGTCTTCCCACTCCTATGACCACAGGGCCAAATGAATTGCTTTAAGAATGTTGATGAACTATAGAGAAGGTCAGAAGGAGTTGCATTGTGTGTTTGTGGATTTAGAAAAAGTGTACAACAGGGTGGAGAGAGAACTTGTGGTATTGTATGAGGACATCTGGTATGTCAGAAGTATGTGAGGGTGGTGCAGGACATGTAGGAGGACAGTGTGACAGCAGTGAAGAGTGCAGTAGGAACGACAGACTGGTTCAAGTTGGAGGTTAGACTGCATCAAGGATCGGCCCTAAACCCTTTCCTGTTTGCAGTGGTAATAGACAGGTTGACGGACGAGGTCAGACAGGAGTCTCTCTGGACTATGATGTTTGCGAATTACGCGCTAGAGAGAAGGGAAATTAAAGTCAGTAGGAGTAAGAACGAGTACATGGTACATGTGTGTGAATGAGAGAGAGGGCAGTGGAAGGGTGCTGTTGCAGGTAGAAGAGGTGGAGAAGGGGGTGGAGTTCAGGTATCTGGGGTCAACAGTGCAGAGTAATGGAAAGTGTGTTAGAGAAGTGAAGTAAAGAGTGCAGGCAGGGTGGAGTGGGTGGAGAAGAGTGACAGAAGTGATTTGTGATAGTAGGGTTCTGCTAGAATAAAAGGAAAAGTTTATAGGACTGTGGTGAGACCTGAGATGTTGCATGGATTGGAGACAGTGGCATTGAGTAAAAGACAGGAGCTGGAGGCACTGGAGGTAGCAGAGCTGAAGATGTTGAGATGTTTGTTGGGAGTGACGAGGATGGACAGGATTAGAAATTAGTTTATTAGAGGGACAGCGCATGTTGGACATTTTGGTGACAAGGTGTGGGAGGCGAGATTGAGATGGTTTGGACGTGTAGAGGAGGGACATGAGATATGTTGGTATGAGAATGCTGAGGATAGAGTCACCAGGAAGGAGGAAAAGAGGAAGACCAAGGAGGAGGTTTATGGATGTGGTGAGGGAAAACATGCAGGTAGTTGGTGTGAAAGAGGCCAATGTATTGGGGGTGGGTGGATTATGGGGACGAATGATCCGCTGTGGTGCCCCCTAATTAGCCAAAAGAAGAAGACTATGTACTGTTTACTGTATTTATCTACTGTTATTTATTGTAAATAAGCCACTTATGCACTTCTGGAAAGATGCAAACTGCATTTCATTTGTTTTTACATGTACACTGCACATTGAATGTAATCTAATTCTCTTTCTAAAATGAAAATTGAGTGACCAGAAGGAACTGGGATCTGATCTTCCCATCACTACTAGATAGAAATGAGTGAATCTGAATTCATCCATATTAATAAAACGATACTTTAAATGACTCAGGATTCACAAAAGTTTTACTTCATTTACTCGGGTCACTTGAGTCCTTGGTTATCTTGCTACTAAGAAGCATCAACCTATAAATACAAGCAACATATATAAATACAAATTGTGAATTACACCATTTAGTTGTACCAAGTTGTTGTTAGCAAGTAAGTGTAGCAACAAGTACTTGACCGATTTGCTCAGGAAACACAGAGACTCGGTTTTTCAGGTCCTATCTGTGACCTGGCTGATCTACTGTACGGGATTCAGCGAATCTGATGGACTCGTAGTGTGAAGAAAAATTGTGTGTGTGTGTGTGTGTGAGTGTGTGTGTGTGTGTCTGATTAATTAGTACACGGACTCTGTGAATTCTAAGGATTTAGTAAGTGCCCTGTAGTGGAGTTCCATGGCAAAAGCAGGCAGAATCGCAAATAACTCAAGTGACTCGTGAGACTCGGATCCGTTCACTGAGTGATTCAGAAGGATTCTCTCGCAGATTCCTCGAGAAGCAGCATTATGCCTACTGGTGTGTGTGTGCTGATGACATCAGTTCCTGTTTCCTGTTGTTGAACTGTTCACCGGGAATT
>MU551659.1:5000-22500 GCA_024362625.1 Silurus asotus
GTTTTCTTTTACACCAAGTGCAAGATTTATAACACACTGTTCACTTCCTCACACTCAATAATTCTTTTAGTGGTTTTCTGTATAATATTGTAGTTAACATTCAATAAATTAATAATTTGAGGTTGAATTTGAGAATCTTTACATCTGAATTGTAGGTATCTTGGAATTCTAGCACTTTTATATGGAACTCGTTCTAAAGGACCAAATTTAATCATTCAGCAGAAACGTAATTGCAATTTTTTGGTAAAATATTCTAAACATTCTGGAACACATGCTGGGTTTCTTCTCTCCTGAAGCTTTTCAGGATTTACTGCAGCTGTGTTACTTCCTGTTTGTCCTCAGGACGTTTAGTCTCCAGTTTTTGACTTGTGTATCTATAATGACTGGTTTAACTTTTATCTCCTCACTAAGAAGATAAATAAAACACACACTTGGCCATAGAACTGCTGAGAAGCAAATTATCCAGTTTCTCCAAGTTCCTTAAGAAGACGCAGGTCTCTGTTTTCTGTGGACAAATGATAAAAACTTTGTTAATTTTTGCCTGTATTTAGATTTTTTTCCTCACAGAAGAACCCTGAATGTCAGTAATGTTCCTACACAGCACTCATGGTGTTTGGTCCTGAAACAGGAGGATGTGAAGATGGTCATCTTTCTCTCACTCTTTTGGAATAAATTTATAGACAAAACTTTATAAGAAATCATTTAAACTCTTCATCATTTTTTTTACAGCGACATGACAATTACACTGAAAAGCATAATAACCCTGTGTGTGTGTGTGTGTGTGTGTGTGTGTGTGTGTATGTGCACGTACAGGGTGTGAGTAAGAGAGACCTACTGATGGAAGTCCTGCCTGTGGTGGGACAGAACCTGCGATTTCAGCGTCTCTTTACTGAGTATCAGGACCAACTGGAGCTGCTCCGACCCAAATCACACCTATAGCTCCGCCCAAAATGCACACATAGCCACACCTATTCCAGCAGAATCACACCCACTTTATATGATCATACCTCCATAAGTGGTGCAGGGCTGAGTGTGAATCTTCTCTCTCTCTCTCTCTCTCCATCTCATTCTCACTCTCTCTCTCATTCTCTCTCTCTCTCTCTCTCTTTCCCTCTCTCTCTCTCTGGATTTGTGTACATGGCCATGATTGACAGTTTGAAACTCCGCCCCTGGTCAGTTTTTGTATTGTACGTTTGTAAACATTTTTTTCCCTTTTTGTATGAAATGAATCAACAAACAACAAATGTAGAAATAAACAGTTGATTAATTCCATCGTGTGTTTGTGTCTGTGTGAATGTGTACATGAGAAGGTGTGTGTATGTGTGTGTGTGTGTGTGTGTTGTGCGTGTTTGTGAGGGAAAGTAAGTCTGAATGTTTGTGTGTGAGGATGCGTGAGTGTGTGTATGTGTTTGTGAGGGTGTGTGAGTGTGTGTATGTGTTTGTGAGGGTGCGCGAGTGTGTGTATGTGTTTGTGAGGGTGCGCGAGTGTGTGTTTGTGAGGGTGCGTGAGTGTGTGTATGTGTTTGTGAGGGTGCGCGAGTGTGTGTTTGTGAGGGTGCGTGAGTGTGTGTATGTGTTTGTGAGGGTGCGCGAGTGTGTGTTTGTGAGGGTGCGTGAGTGTGTGTATGTGTTTGTGAGGGTGCGCGAGTGTGTGTTTGTGAGGGTGCGTGAGTGTGTGTATGTGTTTGTGAGGGTGCGCGAGTGTGTGTATGTGTTTGTGAGGGTGCGCGAGTGTGTGTTTGTGAGGGTGCGTGAGTGTGTGTATGTGTTTGTGAGGGTGCGCGAGTGTGTGTTTGTGAGGGTGCGTGAGTGTGTGTATGTGTTTGTGAGGGTGCGCGAGTGTGTGTTTGTGAGGGTGCGTGAGTGTGTGTATGTGTTTGTGAGGGTGCGCGAGTGTGTGTTTGTGAGGGTGCGTGAGTGTGTGTATGTGTTTGTGAGGGTGCGCGAGTGTGTGTATGTGTTTGTGAGGGTGCGCGAGTGTGTGTTTGTGAGGGTGCGTGAGTGTGTGTATGTGTTTGTGAGGGTGCGCGAGTGTGTGTTTGTGAGGGTGCGTGAGTGTGTGTATGTGTTTGTGAGGGTGCGCGAGTGTGTGTTTGTGAGGGTGCGTGAGTGTGTGTATGTGTTTGTGAGGGTGCGCGAGTGTGTGTTTGTGAGGGTGCGTGAGTGTGTGTATGTGTTTGTGAGGGTGCGCGAGTGTGTGTATGTGTTTGTGAGGGTGCGCGAGTGTGTGTTTGTGAGGGTGCGTGAGTGTGTGTATGTGTTTGTGAGGGTGCGCGAGTGTGTGTTTGTGAGGGTGCGTGAGTGTGTGTATGTGTTTGTGAGGGTGCGCGAGTGTGTGTTTGTGAGGGTGCGTGAGTGTGTGTATGTGTTTGTGAGGGTGCGCGAGTGTGTGTTTGTGAGGGTGCGTGAGTGTGTGTATGTGTTTGTGAGGGTGCGCGAGTGTGTGTATGTGTTTGTGAGGGTGCGCGAGTGTGTGTTTGTGAGGGTGCGTGAGTGTGTGTATGTGTTTGTGAGGGTGCGCGAGTGTGTGTTTGTGAGGGTGCGTGAGTGTGTGTATGTGTTTGTGAGGGTGCGCGAGTGTGTGTTTGTGAGGGTGCGTGAGTGTGTGTATGTGTTTGTGAGGGTGCGCGAGTGTGTGTTTGTGAGGGTGCGTGAGTGTGTGTATGTGTTTGTGAGGGTGCGCGAGTGTGTGTATGTGTTTGTGAGGGTGCGCGAGTGTGTGTTTGTGAGGGTGCGTGAGTGTGTGTATGTGTTTGTGAGGGTGCGCGAGTGTGTGTTTGTGAGGGTGCGTGAGTGTGTGTATGTGTTTGTGAGGGTGCGCGAGTGTGTGTTTGTGAGGGTGCGTGAGTGTGTGTATGTGTTTGTGAGGGTGCGCGAGTGTGTGTTTGTGAGGGTGCGTGAGTGTGTGTATGTGTTTGTGAGGGTGCGCGAGTGTGTGTATGTGTTTGTGAGGGTGCGCGAGTGTGTGTTTGTGAGGGTGCGTGAGTGTGTGTATGTGTTTGTGAGGGTGCGCGAGTGTGTGTTTGTGAGGGTGCGTGAGTGTGTGTATGTGTTTGTGAGGGTGCGCGAGTGTGTGTTTGTGAGGGTGCGTGAGTGTGTGTATGTGTTTGTGAGGGTGCGCGAGTGTGTGTTTGTGAGGGTGCGTGAGTGTGTGTATGTGTTTGTGAGGGTGCGCGAGTGTGTGTATGTGTTTGTGAGGGTGCGCGAGTGTGTGTTTGTGAGGGTGCGTGAGTGTGTGTATGTGTTTGTGAGGGTGCGCGAGTGTGTGTTTGTGAGGGTGCGTGAGTGTGTGTATGTGTTTGTGAGGGTGCGCGAGTGTGTGTTTGTGAGGGTGCGTGAGTGTGTGTATGTGTTTGTGAGGGTGCGCGAGTGTGTGTTTGTGAGGGTGCGTGAGTGTGTGTATGTGTTTGTGAGGGTGCGCGAGTGTGTGTATGTGTTTGTGAGGGTGCGCGAGTGTGTGTTTGTGAGGGTGCGTGAGTGTGTGTATGTGTTTGTGAGGGTGCGCGAGTGTGTGTTTGTGAGGGTGCGTGAGTGTGTGTATGTGTTTGTGAGGGTGCGCGAGTGTGTGTTTGTGAGGGTGCGTGAGTGTGTGTATGTGTTTGTGAGGGTGCGCGAGTGTGTGTTTGTGAGGGTGCGTGAGTGTGTGTATGTGTTTGTGAGGGTGCGCGAGTGTGTGTATGTGTTTGTGAGGGTGCGCGAGTGTGTGTTTGTGAGGGTGCGTGAGTGTGTGTATGTGTTTGTGAGGGTGCGCGAGTGTGTGTTTGTGAGGGTGCGTGAGTGTGTGTATGTGTTTGTGAGGGTGCGCGAGTGTGTGTTTGTGAGGGTGCGTGAGTGTGTGTATGTGTTTGTGAGGGTGCGCGAGTGTGTGTTTGTGAGGGTGCGTGAGTGTGTGTATGTGTTTGTGAGGGTGCGCGAGTGTGTGTATGTGTTTGTGAGGGTGCGCGAGTGTGTGTTTGTGAGGGTGCGTGAGTGTGTGTATGTGTTTGTGAGGGTGCGCGAGTGTGTGTTTGTGAGGGTGCGTGAGTGTGTGTATGTGTTTGTGAGGGTGCGCGAGTGTGTGTTTGTGAGGGTGCGTGAGTGTGTGTATGTGTTTGTGAGGGTGCGCGAGTGTGTGTTTGTGAGGGTGCGTGAGTGTGTGTATGTGTTTGTGAGGGTGCGCGAGTGTGTGTATGTGTTTGTGAGGGTGCGCGAGTGTGTGTTTGTGAGGGTTTGTGAGGGTGCGTGAGTGTGTGTTTGTGAGGGTGAGTCTGTGTGTGTGTGAGCGTGAGGATTTATGGCTCATTACAGTACTGATGCAGCGCTGGTTAAAGTGGTAAATGCTCCTGCAACTTATGATCAGGAGGTTGTTTATCATTGTGTTGCTGAATCTCATGCAGCTTTGATGTTATGGAACATAAGTGTTCAGCAGTGATCTGCTCCACTCTCCAAAAACTCGCTGTTTGAGTGCATATTTCAAAAGTGAGGGTTCAGTGTTGGTTTGAAGCCATCCTGGTTCCACAGCCTGTTTCTTAGCGTAAAGTCTGGTCTCTTTACTTCTTCTACAGATTGGCAATTGCAGGTGGATCTAGATAAACGGCTGAAGATCCCTCCCAGAATAACATCTACACAACTTCATCCAGACGTGATGATTATCTAAGATTCCACCAAGCAATTGTTTTTTTTAGAGCTCACTTTGTCCTGGGAAGAGCGCATGGAAGAAGCCAACGAGAGGAAGTGGGCTAAGTACCAGGAGTTAGTTGAAGAGTGTAGAAGGCAGGGCTGGAAAACTCGTTGTGAGCCATTGGAGGTGGGCCGTAGAGGTTTTGCAGTGCGTTCACTCTGCAAAGTGTTCACTCTACTAGGAATTACTGGGGATGCAAAGAGGAAGGCATTCAGAACAGCAACTAAAGCCGCAGAGAAAGCCACTAGATGGCTTTGGATTAAGAGGGCAGAACCGTGAGCAATAGCTACTGGGACACCGGCCGGAGTCTGATCAACCCCGGCTGGGTCGCCTGGACGAGGGTGTCTGATGTTGAAAGACCCGAAACACCCAATGACCCCAGGATGCATCATTGATGATGTCCCAGTGCATCTGCATGATGTATTTTGTATTAATATTAGCCAGTTCCTAAGCCAGCTCCTCAGCCTGTTCCAGCCAGGGTGCAACTAAACAGTGTGAGATGTTCTGAGGCTTTCTCTGTTAAAAGAGCAGAGTGTGATTTGTGCCCTAAAGCAAGTAAATGTTGGTTAATTTTGGAGCAGGTCAGTCAGGGTTAGTAATTCACATTTAGGTTCTGAGTCAGGAGTCTGTATAGTCTGTAGTTTGGATGAGTTATGTGTTAGCAGTGTTATGAAACTTAATTTGAGTATTTAATTCCTTCTATCCAGGTGAAGAACAAACCTGAACCATGCTGTGAATCTGCAGTAGAAGTGATCCTGATGACTCAGTTCCATGGTAAAGCAGTTTACTATAATTCACTGCATACACCAGACACCTGTTTTTGAGGTAAGATGGTCCTGGTCTATTTTTGGCTTTGTAGACAAGCATCAGTGTTTTAAATCTAATACGTGCAGCTACTGGAAGCCAGTGGAAGAGGAGCAGTGGGGTGGTGTGGGAGAACTTGGGCAGATTGAACACAAGTCACACAGCTGTGTGGGTCATTTGGATGATTTGCAGTAGATGAATAGCATTTAGAGGAAGACCTGGGAGCAGAGAGCTGGCAGTAGTCTAGTCTTGAAATCACAAAAGACTGAACAAGCACCTGGGCAGCCTGTGTGGACAGAAATGTTCGAATCCTTCTGATGTTGGAGAGAAGGAACCAAAAAGAACAAGTCAAATTAGCAAAATGTGAGGAGAAGGACAGTTGATCGTCCTCCCAAGGTTGCTAAACAGTGGCTAAAGGGGAGAGCAGAGAGTTATAAACAGTTATTCAGAGATCCTAAATTAGTTCCAGAATCAGTTTGTTTTTTCTAGGGTTGAGTTTTAGTTGATGAGCACTCATTTATGAAGATATTTCTGCCAAGCATGCCCAGATCTGAACGGAAGCTGTTTCTATCTGAGGAAGGAAAGGAGAATGTGAGTTGAGTGTCATCAGCATAGCAGTGGTAAGAAAACCTATGTAAGGATATTACTTCACCAATAGAGTGGGAATAGAGGAAGAAAAGGAGGGGACCAAGTACTGAGCCTTGTGGGACATCAGTGGAGAGTATGTGTGGGGCAGATGTGGACCCCCTCCATGTTACCTGGTATGAGTGAACTTCCAAATAGGAAGCAAACCATTCCCATGCTGCTCCACAGATACCAAGACTCCTGAGGGTAGACAAGAAAGTCTTGTGGTTGACCATGTCGAATGCTGCTGAAAGATCAAGAGTGACGCCTACTTAGGTTAAAAGGTGCAGGCTATTTGTTGGTACCTCAAATAATGAAGACTCCAGCAAGGGGGAGATAGTGGATAGTGTTCTCTTTGAATCTGTGCAGCTGGGTACCGTTTCTCATCAACGCCTTGGGTGGTTCCATGGAATTCTGGAGTAAGAACGGGCGCTTTGAGGATGGATTTGGACTGTGGGTAATGTCAACAGTCTGCTACACTGACTTAGGACTACATTTCGCTTCTGATCATCATCACTGTACCACGCAACATCGTTTATCTGCTATTAATGGACATTCGGTGGCACCCAGATGAGGATGAGGTTCCCTCTTGAGTCTGGTTCCTCTCAAGGTTTCTTCCCTATGCTATCTCTGGGAGTTTTTCCCTGCCACAGTCACCACCGGCTTGTTCATCAGGGACAAACTTACTTATAAAGAACATATTTACTTTTGATCACCACATTATCTGTGTAAAGCTGCTTTTAGACAATATTCATTGTTAAAAGCTCAATACAAGTAAAAATGAATTAAACTGAATTGATTTGATGGATCCAGAGCAGGTTTCTTCAAGATGGGAATAACCCTAAAGGTAGTTGGCACATGGCCAGATGTTGAGGACCTGTTGATGTCTGTGGAGAAGAAGGGCAAGAGGTCTTGTGCGATGATCTGAAGCGCAGTTGAAGGTATTAGATCCAAAGGGGAGGTTGTGGGATTGCAAGATTGGACTTGCAGTATCTCTTCTTCTATGGTTGAGAAACTTGACAACGATGGAGTGTTCCTGGGTAGGGGAATTCTGGCTGTGTTGTGTAGGCATTGTTGGGCAGGAGGTGAAGGTCTGGCAGATTTCCTCAATCCTCTTATCGTAGATGGAGGCAAAGTCATCAGCAGTCAGGGAGGATGGAGCAGGGGGTTAAGTAGTGAGAGATGATTATGTGGAGCATACGAGGATCTAGTGCCTGGATCTTAAGCTTTTCCTTGTAAAAGGCATTCTTGGCAGAAGTCATGTCAGAAGAATATTTGGTCAGGAGTGCACGGTAAGATGCGAGGTCTGTGTCAAAGTTGTGATTTTTTTGCCACTTCCTCTCTGCTGATCTGAGTTCTCACCGATTGCGGCACAAAACCTGACAGCCAGGGTGTGGGACAAAAAGTCTTCTTGGGTTTTGCAGAGAGGAAAAGGAATAAGGGTTCAGGAAGGGATGAAAGAGTACAGGAAGCTACAGAGGAGAATGAGATGGAGTGAAGGTTAGGACGGATAAGAGAGACGTGTTTGTAACACATTTAAACAAGTAGTGGTACAGTGTGGTTTGAGTAGTGATGGGGCAGAAGGGGTGTGGTGGGTGTGTTATTGATGTGCAGTAGTGGTGTTGATTGCAGTAGAACATGGGTTGGATGCATATTTCTATATGGAGCCTTTGAGTGACTCGAAAATAATCTCACTGTAACTCTGTATCTGTATCTCACTGTATCCCTGTGTCTCACTGTAACTCTGTATCTCTCTGTATCTCACTGTAACTCTGTATCTCACTGTATCTGTGTATCTCACTGTTACACTGTATCATGATGACATCTGAGCTCATTTAACTTCCTGTATATTACCTATAAAATGTATAAAATATAATGTGTGTGTGATTGCTATATTATAATGTGTTATTTATTAAATATACAGTTTTTCTTTGTTTCAGCAAAATTTAAATTTGGTGACTGTAAAGAAGTAAAGTCCACCAGAGGGCAGCAGAGACCCATCTCTCTCTCTCTCTCTCTCTCTCTCTCTCTCTCTCTCTGTTTCTCACTGTGTGTGCGTGCGTGCGTGCGTGCGTAGTGTGACGACCTGACCCAACGTGACCCGGGTGGTGAGAAGGTCAGTGCTCAGCTCTGCAGGTGTAAATTAGGTCAAACACAGTGATGAGATCTGATCTGTGAGCTTCAAACAGCTACACTCACGTATGTGTGGTTTGAGTGTGTCTCTCAGCTGACTATGTTCATCACTGCCCTTAACTAGAGAATTATACCAATCACCTGAAAGAGAGAGGGCTGGCTGTAGGGTAACACAGGCGGACAGCGGTACATCAAAAACAAAAACTGAAAAAAAAAAAAAAATCTGTTTCTCACGTATGTCCTCGTCACCGCAATTAGTTTTAATAGCAGGTGCAGGTGTGGGAGTCCTGTCACTTGGCTATGCCCTCATCACCTGGCTACACCTCATCACCCCGACCACGCCCCATCACCCGACCATGCCCTCCCACCTGGCCACACCCCATCACCCGACCACACCCTATCACCTGACCATGACCTCCCACCTGGCCACACCCCATCACCTGACCATGCCCTCCCACCTGGCCACACCCCATCACCCAACCATGCCTTCCCACCTGGCCACACCCCATCACACGACTATGCCCTGCCACCTGACCACACCCAAGCATGCTGTCACATGGCCACATCCAATCAGCTGACCATGCCCCATCACCCGACCATGCCCAGTCACCTGTAAACACCCCATCACCTGACCACACCCTTCATTAGACAGTGCCCTGTCACCTGGCCACAGTCCATCAGCTGACCACACCCTATCACCCAACCATTCCCTGTCACCCGGCCACGCCCCATCATCTGACCACGCCCCATCACCCAATCATGCCCTATCACCCATTCATGAGCTATCACCCAACCATTCCCTGTCACCTAGCCACGTCCCAGTACCTGACTACACCCCATCACCCGACCACGCCCTGTCACCTGGCCATGACCATCACCTGGTCATGCCCCTTTTCTGAAAACAGCACAGAAAGAAAGTCATTATCACTAAAACAAAACTGTTAAAATAGATGAATTATTAAACATAAAAACAGCATTATATAAAATTTTTGCTTCCTGAATAAAAAAGGATTTAAATTGGCTGGTGTTTCTGCAGTTAGCCACGCCCCCTCACAGGTTTGATCTGAATTAATAATAAATTGTTTTCTAATAGATGCTTCTAACACTGTTTTATCTTCCCATTTTAAACACATGCACACACACCACCTCTGCAGCCCATCTGGAGAAATCCTCAGGCTGATGTGTTCATGATTTTACATGTTAGTTTCGCTGAGTGCAATCATAAAGCCATTTCCTCCATTAGTGTCCCGCTGTTCAGCCCCAGCAGCCGAGTGTGTGTTCAAACACTCACATTACACCATCACTGTGATTTCAACCCAATGAGTGTGTGAGGGCTGATTTACTCAGACCCACTTCAATGTGTGTGTGTGTGTGTGTGTGTGTGTGTGTGTGTGTGTGTGTGTGTTTAAATCCAAATAAATACCAGTTGTTGCAATTTGATGTATATGATGTATTTTCTTTCTCCTGAGTAACTGAGTAATTAAACGGCACTCCAGACTAACTGAAGTGTGTGTACAGTGGGAGTGTGTTCTTGCAGAAGTGTGTACAGAGGGATAGTGTACAGTGGGAGTGTGTACAGTGGGAGTGTTTTCTGTGGAAGTGTGTTGCTCCCACAGAACACACTCCCTCTTCCACTGTACACACTATTACAGTGTGTTTTGTGGGAGTGTGTACAGTGTGAGAGTGGTCTGGGGGAGTGTGTACAGAGGGAGTGTGAACAGTGTAAGAGTGGTCTGTGGGAGTGTGTACAGTGGGAGTGTGGTCTGTGGGAGTGTGAACAGTGTGAGTGTGTTCTGTGGGAGTGTTTACAGTGTGAGTGCGGTATGTGAAGTGTGTTCTGTGGGATTGTATTCTCTTGGAGCATGTACGGTGAGAGTGTATACAATGGGATTGTGTTCAGTGGAAGTGTGTTGTGGGAGTGTGTACAGTGTGTGTGTGTGTGTGTGTGTGTGTGTGGTCTGTGGGAGTGTGTACAGTGTGTGTGTGGGTGTGTGTGTGTGTGTGTGTGTGTGTGGGTGTTCTCCGGGATTGTGTTCTGTGGTAGTTTGTACAGTGTAAGTGTGTACAGAGGAAGTGTGTCCTTTGGCAGGGTGTTTACAGTGTGTGTGTATTTTGTAAAGTGTGTTCTGTGTGATTTTTTACAGTGCAAGTGTGTACAGAGAGAGTGTATACAGTGTAAGTGTGTACAGTGTAAGTGTGTTTTGTGGGAGTGTTTACAGTGTGAGAGTGTACAGTCCGTGTGTGTGTGTCTACAGTGGGAGTGTGTTCTGTGGAAGTGTCTACAGTGGAGTGTGTACAATTCGGGTGTGTTTTGTGGGAATGTTCACAGTGCAGGTGTGTAGTGTAGGAGTGTGTACAGTGGGAGTGTTTTCTGTGGGATTTTGTACAGTGTAAGCGTGTTTTGTGGGAGTGTTTACAGTGTGAGAGTGTACAGTCTGTGTGTGCGTGTGTGTGTATGTGTGTGTGTGTGTTCTGTGGGATTGTGTACACTGCGAGCGTGTTCTGTAGGTGTACAGTGGGACTGTGTACAGTGTAAATGTGGTCTGTAAGATTGTGTCCAGTGTAAGTGTATTCTGTGGGAGCGTGAACAGTGGGACTGTGTTCTGAGAGTATGTTTACTGAGGGACTGTTTACAGTGTAAGTGTGTTCTGTGGGAGTGTTTACAGTGTAAGTGTGTTCTGTGGGAGTGTTTACAGTGTAAGTGTTTATATGGGACTGTGAACAGTGTGAGTGCGTTCAGTGGGATTCTGTTCAGTGGGAATGTATTCTGTGGGAGCGTGTACAGTGGGAGTGTGTAAAGTAGAAGTCTGTTCTGTTTGAGTGTGTACAGATTGAGTGTGTACACAGTGTGTGTACTTTCTGTGGGAGTGTCTACAGTGTATGTATGTTCTGTGGGAGTGTGTTCTCTGGGATTGTGTACAGTGTGAGTGTGTATAGTACGATTGTGTACAGTGTTAGTCTGTTCTGTGGGAACATGTACAGTGTAAGTATGTTTTGTGTGAGTGTGTACAGTGTAAGTATGTTTTGTGTGAGTGTGTACAGTGTAAGTATGTTTTGTGTGAGTGTGTACAGTGTGAGTGTGGTGTGTACAGTGTGAGTGTGTATAGTACGATTGTGTACAGTGTTAGTGTGTTCTGTGGGAGCGTGTATAGTGGAGATTTATCTGTGGGACTGTGAACAGTGATGGTGTGTTCTCTAGGAGTGTGTCCAGTTGGACTGTGTTCTGAGGAAATGTTGTTCAGAGGGAGTGTTTACTCTGGAAATGCGTTCAGTGTGAGAGTTGTCTGTGGGAGTGTGTACAGTCTGAGCGTGTTCTGTAGGAGTGTGTACAGTGTAAGTGCGTCATGTGGAATTGTGTACAGTGGGAGTGTGTTGCGTTGGAGTGTATTCTTTGGGAGTGTGTCAAGTGTGAGTCTGTTCTGTGGAAGTGTGTATGGTGTGAATGCGTTCTGTAGGAGTGCATACAGTGTAAGTGTGTTCTGTGGCACTGTGTACAGTGTTTGTGTGTGTGTTCTGTTGATTGTGGTCTGTGGGATTGTGTTCTGTGTGAGTGTGTACAATGTGAATGTTCTGTGGAAATGTGCACAGTGTGAGTGTTCTGTTAAAGTGTTTACAGTGGGAGTGGGTACAGAGTTAAGTGTGTATAGTGAGAGTGCCTACTGTGTGTGTGTGTGTGTGTGTGTATACACTAGGAGTGTGTAGAGTGTGAGTGTTCTGTGGAATTGTGTACAGTGTAAGTGGGTACAGAGGGAGTGTGTACAGTGTGAGTGTGTTTTGTGGGACTGTGAACAGTTGGATTGTGTACTGTGGGAGTGTGTTCTGTTGGAGTGTATTATGTGGGAGTGTGTCAAGTGTGAGTCTTTTCTGTGGAAGTGTGTACGGTGTGAATGCATTCTGTGGAATTGTGTACAGTGGGCGTGTGTATAATGTGAGTGTTCTGTAGATGTGTGTACATTGTAAGTGTTCTGTTGAAGTGTGTACAGAGGGAGTGTGTATTGTGTGTGTGTTCTGTGGGAATGTGTACAGTGGGAGTCTGTTTTGTGGGTGTGCGTACTGTGGGTGTGTGTACAGTGGGGGTGTGTACAGTGTGAGTGTGTACAGAGTTAACAATCACCGCTGCACGGTCACTTTTCTTCTGTGTTTTGCACCACTTTAAAATCATGCATCGCTGCACCACCCAAAATCATTACACTTCTGTATGTCCATCCATATTTATTCTGTTTATTCTGTGTGTATATATATATATATATACAGGGAGTGCAGAATTATTAGGCAAATGAGTATTTTGACCACATCATCCTCGTTATGCATGTTGTCTTACTCCAAGCTGTATAGGCTGGAAAGCCTACTACCAATTAAGCATATTAGGTGATGTGCATCTCTGTAATGAGAAGGGGTGTGGTCTAATGACATCAACACCCTATATCAGGTGTGCATAATTATTAGGCAACTTCCTTTCCTTTGGCAAAATGGGTCAAAAGAAGGACTTGACAGGCTCAGAAAAGTCAAAAATAGTGAGATATATTGCAGAGGGATGCAGCAGTCTTAAAATAGCCAAGCTTCTGAAGCGTGATCATCGAACAATCAAGCGTTTCATTCAAAATAGTCAACAGGGTCGCAAGAAGCGTGTGGAAAAACCAAGGCGCAAAATAACTGCCCGTGAACTGAGAAAAGTCAAGCGTGCAGCTGCCAAGATGCCACTTGCCACCAGTTTGGCCATATTTCAGAGCTGCAACATCACTGGAGTGCCCAAAAGCACAAGGTGTGCAATACTCAGAGACATGGCCAAGGTAAGAAAGGCAGAAAGTCGACCACCACTGAACAAGACACACAAGCTGAAACGTCAAGACTGGGCCAAGAAATATCTCAAGACTGATTTTTCTAAGGTTTTATGGACTGATGAAATGAGAGTGAGTCTTGATGGGCCAGATGGATGGGCCCATGGCTGGATTGGTAAAGGGCAGAGAGCTCCAGTCCGACTCAGACACCAGCAAGGTGGAGGTGGAGTACTGGTTTGGGCTGGTATCATCAAAGATGAGCTTGTGGGGCCTTTTCGGGTTGAGGATGGAGTCAAGCTGAACTCCCAGTCCTACTGCCAGTTTCTGGAAGACACCTTCTTCAAGCAGTGGTACAGGAAGAAGTCTGCATCCTTCAAGAAAAACATGATTTTCATGCAGGACAATGCTCCATCACACACATCCAAGTACTCCACAGCGTGGCTGGCAAGAAAGGGTATAAAAGAAGAAAATCTAATGATATGGCCTCCTTGTTCACCTGATCTGAACCCCATTGAGAACCTGTGGTCCATCATCAAATGTGCGATTTACAAGGAGGGAAAACAGTACACCTCTCTGAACAGTGTCTGGGAGGCTGTGGTTGCTGCTGCACGCAATGTTGATGGTGAACAGATCAAAACACTGACAGAATCCATGGATGGCAGGCTTTTGAGTGTCCTTGCAAAGAAAGGTGGCTATATTGGTCACTGATTTGTTTTTGTTTGGTTTTTGAATGTCAGAAATGTATATTTGTGAATGTTGAGATGTTATATTGGTTTCACTGGTAAAAATAAATAATTGAAATGGGTATAAATTTGTTTTTTGTTAAGTTGCCTAATAATTATGCACAGTAATAGTCACCTGCACACACAGATATCCCCCTAAAATAGCTAAAACTAAAAACTACTTCCAATATATATATATATATATACACACACACAAACACACACTATCATAATTATATAAACAAAAACACTATATATACCCTTTTTCAGCTATATGTACACATTACTACACCTTCTGTATAGCCTCATACCCTTATTTATTACACTGCCACTTGTAAATAAGATATCTATACACTTCTGGTTAGATGCTAACTGCATTTCATTTGCTCTGTACATGTAGCCTGCACAATGACAATAAAGTTGAATCTGATCTAATTTATTTTGGTTTCATCTGACCATATGACATTCTCCCAGTCCTCTTCTGGATCATCCAAATGCTCTCTAGCAAACTTCAGACGGACCCGGACATGTACTGGCTTAAGCAGGGGGACACGTCTGGCACTGCAGGATTTGAGTGTGTTACTGATGGTAGCCTTTGTTACTCTGGTCCCAGCACTCTGCAGGTCATTCACCAGGTCCCCCCTGTGGTTCTGGGATTTTTGCTCACCGTTCTTGTGATTATTTTGACCCCACGGGGGTGAGATCTTGCGTGGAGCCCCAAATCAAGGGATAGTATCAGTGGTCTTGTAGGTTTTCCATTTTCTACTAATTGCTCCCATAGTTGATTTCTTCACACCAAGCTGCTCACCTACTGCAGATTCAGACTTTCAGCCTGGTGCAGGTCTACAGCTTAGTTTCTGGTGTCCTTCGACAGCTCTTTAGTCTTGGCCATAGTGGAGTTTGGAGTCTGAGTGTTTGAGGTTGTGGACAGGTGACTTTTATACTGATAACGAGTTCAAACAGGTGCTATTAATACAGGAAACAAGTGGAGGACAGAGGAGCCTCTTAAAGAAGAACTTACAGGTCTGTGAGAGACAGAAATCTAGATTTTGTGTAGGTGACCAAACACTTATTTTCCACCATAATGTGCAAATAAATTCTTAAAAAATCAGACAATTTGGGTTTTTTTTTTCTCATTTTGTTTCTCAGAGTTGAAATGTACCAATGATGAAAATTACAGGCCTCATCTTTTTAAGTGGGAGAACCTGCACCATTGGTGGCTGAAGAAATACTTTTTTGCCCCACTGTATAAAGAACTTATTTATTTTTATCTCCACATGATTTGTGTAAAGCTGCTCTGAGACAATGTTCATTGTTAAAAGTGCAATACAAATAAACATGAATTGATTAGAATTAAGTCTGTGAAGGTTTGGAAACAGATCTGTGATACCAAATAAAGTGTTAAGTTGATTTTATTTGGTGAAATTTGTTGATTAACTTTTCTTTCTTCCTCTTCTTCTCTTTCCCTCTTCTTCCCTGCTGATATGAAACACTTCTAGAAAAATTTTTAAGGGTACTGAGTGAGTGTGACTTTATCGTCTGAGTGGCAAAGCATGGGTCAGTGGAGCTAACACACAAACACACACACACACACACAAACACACACACACACACACACCCCTTTGTGCCGAATGCTTATTCTCTCTTGGGCTCGGGTCACAGTTAATGAGCACTCTGCCTGCGGAGCTCCAAAAATTCACAACACAGATTTACATTTCTATTAGAGAAGAGAGAAAGGAGACAAAATTGATGTCCTTCATTTCTGAGTGCAATACCATACTGGCATGGCGTGTGTGTGTGTGTGTGTGTGTGTGTGTGTGTGTGTGTGTGTGTGTGTGTGTGTGAGTGTGTGTGTGTGTGTGTGTGTGTGAGAGAGAGAGAGGTTCAGGTGTGATATATGACCAGAGAGGTGTGTTAAAATAATCACACACCATGTCATGATGAGGTCCAGGTGTGGAGTGTGTGTCGAGTTCGGGCTTGTGATGAGTGTCAGTGTGTTCCATTACAGATCCACCCTGAATTCATGAGTGACTGATTTCACTAATTACCTCATGAGAGAGAGAGAGAGAGACAGAGAGAGAGAGAGACAGAGAGAGAGAGAGAGAGAGAGAGAGAGAGAGAAATCCTGTAAACTAAACCACAATTCCCTTTTCACACTTTACATTCTACTTGAACTCACTGTCGCATTTCTATTTCTCGACTCAACCATTCTTCTTCTATCCCTTCCTCTGGGATTCATCTCTCCATCCGCTTCTCCATAATAATTCTATCACTTCATTTACACATATCCTTTTTTATTTAAATCATGTAAATCATTAGGCTTTAGGGTCATTCTTTGTTAAAATATAGCAACACTGGAGGTGGAAATTGATGCTGAGAAGATGGAGATTCTTCTGGAGTGGGGGAGGAAGTGAAGGAGGGCAGGATGCCAGCACTGGATTTCCTGAAAAAAAAAAAAACACTGTTTAGCAAAGTATCTGAGCTCCTGAAAGCAGTTAATGAGCAGCTGATAACTATGAAAAAACATAACCCTTTCAGGCCCAACTTCATCTTCGTCTCTGCAGCACCCATCACCAGTGTTGGGCAGTAACGCGTTACTTTTGACAGTAACTAATACTGTAACACGTTACTTTTATAAATGAAGGAATTTGTGCTGAAGTGTAGACTACAGTCTGACAGTCTGACTTGCTTACAGCAGAGACACATTGTAGGATTGGAGGATGAACCACTGTAAACAGGAAGAAGACGCTCTGTGGGCGTGTCTCCGTTTATTCAGGTCTGTGCAGCAGTAATGGCGAGTCGAGGCGAGAGGAAGACGAGTTTCTCAAAGTGGAGATATGATCATTATTTCACTTTAGTTGAGCATAAAGACAAATGTAAGTTGTGTGTTTCTGGTTCGAAGCTCGAATCTACTGCGATAAACAGCAACTCCAATCTGTTGAAGCTCCTCCAGGACCTCCATGCCTGAGGAGCAGAAGCTCTGCACTAACCCGGTGTTCTGTTCTACATTGTTGATAGTTTTCATCCTTCAGCTGTGAAAGGAACATGTTTAAGAGCTCAACACAACAGCAGAAGCCACTTTAGTGTTTGATTGTGAATTTATTATTCAGCTTGTTTTGTTCTTTATGTCAGAAATGCGTGTGAGATATTCAGTGTGTGCTGCTCTGACTTTAATACAATAGTGTTTATAAATGACTCTGTGTTTAAGTCAGTTTTGTGTTTGTGTAGATCAGAACATATGAAAGAGCATTAATGAGAACATTAAAGAAGATTCTTTAAAAAAGGACTTTTAACAGTAACACATTATTTGGGGTGTAAATAATCAATAAAGTAACAGAGTTAGTTTTTGAATGAAGTAACGAGTTACTATTTTTTAGTAACGAGCACAAAACTGTAAATAACCAACGGAGGTTACAAACACACACAGCATATGAGTGTGTGTGTGTGTGTGCATGTGTGAGAAAGTGTGTAAGAGAGAGAGTGTGTGTTTGTTTGTGAGTGAGTGTCTGTGTGTGAGTGAGAGTTTTGTGTGTGTGTGTTTATGAGTGTAATAGTGTGAGTAATTGAGTATTTAACTGTGTGTGTGTCTCAAACACACACTCACTCACATAAACACTCAATCACTTACACACACTCTCTCACACATACACACACACACACACACACTCATTTCTGATTCAAAGGCTAACGCATTAACCACTGAGCTCCTCCCTCCACTCATACACTCACACACACTCAAACACGCACACATTTACAAATACACACACAAATAGACAATT
>MU551659.1:27500-30000 GCA_024362625.1 Silurus asotus
GTTGTTATAAATGTTCCATAATCCTCTTTGATGTAACCTGTACTTAAATTATAAACATGTTGGATAAGGAGCATGTGGCGTGGCATGAACCTGCATTGTGTACAACGTGTTGGGTATGAGGTCATGTAGGATTGGTGGTGTGTGGGAGTGGTGGGATGCAGAATGCGGGAATGGTGGATTGTAGAAGTATATGTGTAATTGTTGGCATGTGGAATGTTGGAGTGGTAGGATATGGAAGTGGGATAAGGGAGTGGTGGGATGTTGGAGTGGAATGTGGGACTGGTGGGATGTGGGAGTGGTGGGATGTTGGATTGAAATGTTGGAGTGGGATGTGGGATTGGGATGTGGGAGTGGTGGAATGTTGGAGTGGTGGGATGTGGGAGTGGGTTATTGGAGTGGGATGGTGGAATGTTGGAGTGGAATGTGAGAGTGGGGGAATGTTGGAATAGTGGGATGTGGGAGTAGTGGAATGTTGGAGTGGGATGTGGAAGTGGTGGGATGTGGGAGTGGAATGTTGGAGTGGGATGTTGGAGTTGTGGGATGTGGGAGTGGTGGGATGTGGGAGAGGTGGGATCTCGGCATGCTTGACACACATATCTTTATGGATGAGTGCTCACCAACTTAAACTCAACCTCCAGGTCAAGATCTCCAAATAACACTTCATGACTCTCTGCTCTCCCCTTCAGCCACTGTTCGTAACCTTGGGGTAACTATGGACAATGAACTTTCCTTCTTCCCACATGTCGCTAATGTTGCTCGCTCCTGTCGATTTCTTCTCTACAACATCCGAAGGATTCGACCATTTCTGCCACACAGGCTGCCCAGGTTCTTGTTCAGTCTCTTGTGATTTCAAGACTGGACTACTGCAACTCTCTGCTGGCAGATCTTCCCCTGAACGCTATTCGTCCACTGCAAATGATCCCAAAAAGCAGCCGCACAACTTGTGTTCAATCTGCCCAAGTTCTCCCACACCACCCCACTGCTGCTCCTTCACTGGCTTCCAGTAGCTGCACGTATCAGATTCACTGATGATGCCTACAAGGTCAAAAAGTGGCCCAGCACCATCTTACCTCAGTGACCTCATCACATCTCGCACTGCACCACGCTGTCTGAGATCCTCCAACACTGCTCCACTGGTACCACCTTCTCTCAGAATGAGAGGTAAGTACAATTCAAGGCTCTTCTCTGTTCTGGCACCGAGGTGGTGGAATGAACTTCCCCTAGATGTCCGTACAGCAGAGTCCCTGATTATCTTCAAGCGACGATTGAAGACCTTCATCTTCCCTAAACACTTAAATTAGCACTTTCCAAGGTTGCTTTGTAGAATTCAAGTGTTATATATTTATATTAAGTGTGTAATCTTGTGTACAGTGTAGATTTATTCATTTCTACAGACTCAAAGCACTTTAGTACGTCGCTCTGGATAAGGACGTCTGCTAAATTACACATCTGCAATTGTAAATGTAAATTTAATGTGGGATGTGGAATGTGGGAGTGGTGTGATGTGGAATGTTGGAGTGGTGGGCTGAGGGAGTAGTGGGATGTTGGAGTGGTGGGATGTGGGCGTGGTGGGATGTTGGAGTGGTGGGATGTGGGCGTGGTGGGATGTGGGTGTGGTGGGATGTGGGAGTGGTGGGATGTAGAATGTGGGAGTAGTGGGATGTGGGCGTGGTGGGCGTGGTGGGATGTGGGATGTGGGAGTGGTGGGATGTGGGATGTGGGAGTGGTGGGATGTGGGCATGGTGGGATGTGGGTGTGGGATGTTGAAGTGGCTTAAGATGGTAGTTTTGTAATGAAAAATAAATAAAATTTCATCAGCTGTGCTCTGTAGAATGATACCAAGAAAATCCAACATCAACATAAATAAACTTGAAATAGTGTCTATAACGAGGTAAATTTATATGATGGAGAATATATATGTGTCTGTAAGTGATGTGCTTTGTTTTTTTTTCTACACAAATAGCAAAGTGCATTTCAGAAAAGTATTTAATTTACAGATCATTTAAACCAGAGGGATTGCAGCAAATTGTTCTAACATGAAGCTCAAAAACATATAAACCCCTGTCGTTTGAGCTTCTAGAACCAACTGATTCTTCTCTATCTAGAAAAAATAAAACAATTTATTGCTATAAAATAGATGGTAGGTCCCCTGGTGGTCTACTGGTCAGGATGTGGTGCTCTCACCGCTGCGGCCCGGATTCAATCTCCGGTCAGGGAACCAGCCCCAGCCACTCTCAGTGCCGGTCCCAAGCCCGGATAAATGGGGAGGGTTGTGTTAGGACGGACATCCAGCGTAAAAACGTGCCAAATCAAATGTGTGGAGGATCCGCTGTGGCGCCCCCTAACGGGAGAAGCTGAAAGAAAGAATTGCTATAAAACAGATGGTGTGGGGTAAAGGGTTGCAGGTTCTGGATGGATAGATGGAAGGAAGGAAGGAAGGAAGGAAGAAAGACAGACAGACAGACAGACAGACAGACAGACAGACATATACTGAGAGATT
>MU551659.1:32500-42188 GCA_024362625.1 Silurus asotus
AGTGCCGTTGTTTAAGAGCTGTAGTCGCTCTTTGCGTTTTTCCTTCTCTTACTTTATCGATATTCCGTTTCCCAAAATACGGCGCTATCAGTCTCTCTGTCACTCTCTCACCTGCAGCAAAGAGAGGATGAGAGAGAGAGAGAAAGAGGAGGAAAGATGAAGAAAGAAAGATAATGAGAGATAACAGGATAACATTTCGAGAGTTATCCAGGCTAATGCTGGTAAATTATGGCGTGCCACAAGGTTCAGTTCTAGGACCCCTGCTTTTCACAATCTACATGTTGAGTGTGTTAATGAATTAAAAGACTGGATGACTCATAACTTTTTACTAATAAATTCTGATAAGTTGGAGATTTTGCTCATCAGCCCAAAAACTAGTACACAGAAGCTCCAGCATTTCATAACTGCATTTAGATGGATGTTCTGTAAACACTAGTTCAACAGTAAAAGATCTGGGAGTTATTTTAGAGCAACTTTTCTTTCAATAATCACATCAACCAAGTTACAAAAACAGCTTCTTCACCTTAGAAATATTTCTAAGCTAAGAAACATGTTGTCTATATCTGATGTAGAGAAGCTCGTCCATGCGTTCAAGACCTCCAGACTGGACTACTGTAATGCATTACTAGGTGGAGGTCCTGCATCATTAATAAACAAGCTTCAGTTTGTCCAGAATGCAGCAGTCAGAGTTCTTACAAGGTCGAGAAAATATATACATAACCCCAATCTTCTCGTCCCTACACTGGCTTCCTGTTAAGCTTCAAATCTACTACAAACTACTGCTTCTTACCTACAAAACACTAAATGGTTTATCTCCATGTATCTCCAGTCTTCTAACACGCTACAATCCATCACGCTCCCTGAGATCTCAAAACTCTGGACTTCTAGTAGTTCCTAGAATAGCAAAGTCCACTAAAGGTGGTAGAACATTTTCACATTTAGCTCCTAAACTCTGGAACAGTCTTCCTGACGGTGTTCGGGGTTCAGACACACTCTCCCAGTTTAAGTGTAGATTAAAGACGTATGTTTTTAGCGAGTTCTACACATAACACACATCACATCATAACCTTGTGCTCCAGAACATCTGATCACATCACATTATCAACTTGTGCTGTTAATATCATAAACAGCAGCTACGCTAATTCCTCTCCACTGCTTCTGCTTTTGAGTCTGGTTCCTCTCAAGGTTTCTTCCCCATAACATCTAAGGGATTTTTTTCCTTCACCACAGTCGCCATGGTGCTCATCAGGGATAAATACACACCGTTCACCTTCACTGTTAAATTCTGTAAAGCTGCTTTGAGACGATGTCTGTTGTGAAAAGCGCAATAGAAATAAACTTGACTTGACTTAAATTGATTAATACTAGAGATAGGGATAAAGACGAGGAGGAGGAATAGAGAAAGGAATAATAGAAAAATAGAGGAGGAGGAAAGAGAGAGGGATGATGGGGAGGTAGAGGAGGGAACAAACACACATATTAAAAATTGATCTTTAATATAAATTCTGTTTCACTGTAAAACTTTTCTCTTTCATTTGTTAAAACCACAACTTTCACAAACCTGCATCTGCTCTATCAACACCATAGCAGCAGGAGGAGGAGTTTATGTGTTTAGAGCAGGAGGAGGAGTTTATGTGTTTAGAGCAGGAGGAGGATATTATGTGTTTAGAGCAGGAGGAGGAGTTTATGTGTTTAGAGCAGGAGGAGGGGTTTGTGTGTTAAAAGCAGGAGGAGGAGTTTATGGGTTTCAGGAGGAGGAGTTTATGTGTTTAGAGCAGAAGGAGGAGTTTATGTGTTTAGAGCAGGAGGAGGAGTTTGTGTGTTGAGAGCAGGAGGAGGAGTTTATGGGTTTAGAGCAGGAGGAGGAGTTTATGTGTTTAGAGCAGGAGGAGGAGTTTATGGGTTTAGAGCAGGAGGAGGAGTTTATGGGTTTAGAGCAGGAGGAGGAGTTTATGAGTTTAGAGCAGAAGGGGGTGTTTATGGGTTTAGAGCAGGAGGAGGAGTTTATGGGTTTAGAGCAGGAGGAGGAGTTTATAGGTTTAGAGCAGGAGGAGGAGTTTATGTGTTTAGAGCAGGAGGAGGAGTTTATGGGTTTCAGGAGGAGGAGTTTATGTGATAATCTTCATTTGATGTGAATTTTAGCAATTTGAATCTTTTTCAGTTTTGTCTGTTTTGTTTCTATTGAAGTTTTTTTACTGATTGATCTGCACTGTGTGTTGTTTTGTATGCAGGCCATGTGAACCTTGTGCTCTCAATCGTCAAGGGCCAAAGCTCTAAAGGTCTCAGCCGAGAACAGAGTGAAACACGGAGCCTGTCAGGACTGGTAATGTTCAGGGCTCTGCTGTAATCCCTGGTATGTGAACACAGGGAGCTTTTACAGACAAATTAGAGGCAATAAAAATCATTCAAGTTCCTTCAAAACATTTAGCTTCAGTGAATCAAGCCTCTTCTACGGTAACTCATTTTAGCAGCTCTGATAAAGGTGATGTCACAATTATGATGTCATGACATCTATTACGCTGGAGGCTGAAATGTGTGTGATGGTGTATAAAGGCATTAGATGGTGAATGATGCATCATATCACCTCCGTGTGTTCTAAAGATGATCTGTTTCAGCACAGATGTTCTTCTTCACTTCACGTTCCTTTTCATTTGTTTCTTCTCCGCTCAGAATGTGGAGTTTGCTGTCCTTCAAGGCAAAAGCTATAATCTGAGAAAGTGGCCTCTGTAGGGTTCTGAGATGTTTCATAATGTCAATGATTGTTTCTCATCAGTAATAAATCATTTGCCGGTTTTCTCCCTCTGGGCAACGTTAATTTCACACAGGACACATGAACATCCAGCAGATTCCATTTCCTACAACCAGGACGTTTGTGTCTCACGAGTACCATAAACAACACAACATCAAATATTCCACATTGTTTTTTTAGAACTTTATAAACTAGCAGAGGTTGTAGGATGTTATATCAGGTTATAGTGTGAGGTTTTATTGCATCATAGTGTGAGGTTATATTGCACCATAGTGTGATATATCAGGTCATAGAGTGAGGTTATATCGCACCATAGTGTGAGGTTATATCGCACCATAGTGTGAGGTTATATCGCACCATAGTGTGAGGTTATATCGCATCATAGTGTGAGGTTATATCAGGTTATAGTGTGAGGTTATATCACATCATAGTGTGAGGTTATATCAGGTTATAGTGTGAGGTTATATCAGGTCATAGTGTGAGGTTATATCAGGTCATAGTGTGAGGTTATATCAGGTCATAGTGTGAGGTTAGTTCAGGTCATAGTGTGAGGTTATATCAGGTCATAGTGTGAAGTTATATCACATCATAGTGTGAGGTTATATCAGGTCATAGTGTGAGGTTATATCACGTCATAGTGTGAGGTTATATCAGGTTATAGTGTGAGGTTATATCAGGTCATAGTGTGAGGTTATATCACATCATAGTGTGAGGTTATATCACATCATAGTGTGAGGTTATATCACATCATAGTGTGAGGTTATATCAGGTTATAGTGTGAGGTTATATCAGGTTATAGTGTGAGGTTATATCACATCATAGTGTGAGGTTATATCAGGTTATAGTGTGAGGTTATATCAGGTCATAGTGTGAGGTTATATAAGGTCAAATGTCAGGGAATTTCATAGCATCCAGTAGAAGAGAAGAAGAACCTGAAATGAATAAAGAAACTGATACAGAATAAAAGTGTGGTTTCTCTCTGATGTAAAACTCTGAGACAAAAACAAATTATGTTCTATATGACTATCTATGTCTCACACGCTCTCTCTTTCATGCACACACACACACACACACACACACACACACACACACAAGGTCAAATGTCAGGGAATTTCATAGCATCCAGTAGAAGAGAAGAAGAACCTGAAATGAATAAAGAAACTGATACAGAATAAAAGTGTGGTTTCTCTCTGATGTAAAACTCTGAGACAAAAACAAATTATGTTCTATATGACTATCTATGTCTCACACGCTCTCTCTTTCATGCACACACACACACACACACACACACACACACACACACACACACACTCACACACACACGCACACGCACACACACACACACCACCCATCAACTCTTAAATAAAGATTATTGAAAAAGAAGCCCAAAGTGAAATCATGCTTTATGGAATGTCTAACCAGAGCCATGATGAACAGAAGAAAGAAGCCCCTAATTGGAAAGAAGGAATTCTTTACTTGAACCATATGATCTGCTATTCTTCACCTCATCAAATGAAAGAAGCTATTTGTTGGGCAATTCATTGATTTTAATTAAATAATTTTTTTTCTTACATTTGTATTATTTTATTAATGCTTTTAACATTTCTTACAAAAATCCAGATATAAATTGAACATTTATAATTTATTCTGAATGAGGGAATCTGAATGTAGACCTCAGCAGCTCTACATCATTGCTCTCTTTAACTGTATATTCTATTCACCGTGCAGGTGTGTAACCAGGAACTTATGAGCAGTTCATGAACATCAGAGTTTTTTAAATTTTAATCATTTTTACTTGAAGATTATTAAATTAAAATCTGATCACTGAAAGAGACGAGTAGAAAACTGTTCATAGCACCTACAGTCCTGATGCTTTTAAAGGAAGAACATCCAAAACATTTCTCCATGGTTTCTAGAGAAACAAAAAGAAGAGTTTTTGTGACTGAAACTGTGGGGATTGTAGGAGAAAGTTCTGCTTGCTAATGTTTAGGTTTAAATCAGTGTGAGATGGAATTGGGAGCAGTGTAGATGATTAAAACAGGGCTGATGTGATCATATTTTCTAGATCTAGTGAGGACTCTTGCTGCTGCATTCTGAACTAACTGAAGCTTATTTCTGCACGAACTCCAACACCCAGACAGTAAAGCGTTACAGTAGTCTAATCTAGATGTTACAAAAACATCTACTAGTTTTTCTGCATCCTGTAACGACATCATATTTCTAATTTTAGCAATATTTCTAAGGTGAAAGAAGGAGATCCTGGTGATATTATTCACGTGAGACTCAAAGGAAAGACTCGGGTCAATAATCACACCGAGGTCTTTGACTGCTGTACACACTGAAACAGAAACACCATCCAGAGATGCTACAGAATCAGAAAGTTTACTTCTAGCTGCATGTGGTCCTAGTAAAAGTACTTCTGTCTTATCTGAGTTGAGCAGAAGAAAGTTATTAAGCATCCACTGTCTAATGTCCTTTACACACTCCTCAACACTGTTAAGCTGATCTCTCTCATCTGGCTTTGCTGAAATATACAGCTGTGTGTCATCAGCGTAGCAATGGAAGCGAATCCCATGTTTATGAATGATTTCACCAAGAGGCAGCAGATATAAAGAGAAAAGCAGTGGGCCTAAGACAGATCCTTGAGGAACACCAAACTTTACCTCATAGAGTGTGGAGAACTCACCATTTACATCCACAAACTGATAGCGATCAGTCAAATAAGACCTGAGCCAAGAGAGAGCTGTTCCCTTTATTCCTACCACGTTCTCAAGTCTAGCAAGCAGTATAGTGTGATCAATGGTGTCAAAAGCTGCACTAAGGTCGAGCAAAACAAGTAAGGAAACAAAACCCTGATCAGAGGCCAATAACAGGTCATTTACCACCTTAACTAGCGCCGTCTCTGTGCTATGATGAGGCCGAAATCCTGACTGATACATTTCAAAAATGTTATTCATAAGTAGGTGTGAGCATAACTGCTGTGCTACAACCTTTTCTAAAATTTTGGATATAAAGGGGAGATTTGATATCGGTCTGTAGTTGGACAACTGACATGGGTCAAGGTCAGGTTTCTTAATAAGGGGGTGGATAACTGCCAGTTTGAAAGATTTAGGTACATAACCAGTGCTAATAGAAGAGTTAATTATTTTTAAAACTGGTTTGATTATCTCTGGAGTTATCTGTTTAAAGAAACTAGTAGGCAAGGGATCGAGAATGCAGGTTGAAGATTTCGATGAGGAGATTAATGAAATTAAGTCATTCTCATGAATAGAAGTGAAGCTTTGTAGTTGATTATCCGTTATAATTACACTGCTGTCTACAGGGTTACTTGTAAAATAATTTGGATTTATATTAACCGTCTGGATTTCTTGCCTGATGTTTTCAATTTTATTATTAAAAAAGTTCATAAAATCATTACTACCTATTGATGGTGTGCATGTGAGTGCAGTGCTTTTATTCCCTGTTAATTTTGCTACCGTGCTGAATAAAAATCTAGGATTATGCTTGTTATTTTCTATGAGGGTGGAGAAATATGCTGATCTAGCAGCACTAAGAGATTTTCTATAATTTAGGAGGCTCTCCTTCCATGCTATTTGAAATACTGTTAATTTTGTTTGACGCCATTTACGTTCTAATTTTCGAGTGGTCTGTTTTAAGGTGCGTGTATGATCAGTATACCACTGTGCTAATTTTTTCTCCCTGATCATTTTGGTCTTAAGGGGAGCTACATCATCTAGAGTGTAACGTAACGTTGTTTCTAGATGTTCAGTGGCCCAATCGAGCTCTGCGGGGTCTGACGGAGATTTATCTAATATCGTAATTTCTGGAAGATTATTAATAAAACGCGCTGCTGTAGCTGACGTGAAAGTACGCTTAACACGGTAACGTGGTGAGGTAGAAATGCAATGACTTAGGCAAATTTTAAACGAGATCAGATAATGGTCTGAGATAGCTTCAGACTGTGGAATTACAACTAAGTTTTTTATTTTTAATCCAAATGTTAACAACAAATCGAGAGTGTGTCCGCCACTATGAGTGGGTCCTATAACATTCTGATTAATTCCAACTGAATCTAGTATGGACACAACTGCTGCTCTTAAGGAGTCTTCCTGATTATCAAAATGAATATTAAAGTCTCCAACAATTAATGCTTTGTCTAAAGAAGTAGCTAAATTTGTAATGAAATCTGCAAATTCTATCAGAAAATCAGAGTAGGGCCCTGGGGGTCTATAAATAATAATTAGAGGAATTAACTGGCTTGACCTGCTTTCGGACACTGAATATTTTATGTTGGTGTAAAGAACTTCAAAAGTTTTACATTTGTGTTTACTCTTTTGTGTGACGTTTAAATTATTATTATAAATAGCTGCGACTCCACCTCCTCTGCCATTTAGACGGGGTTGGTGTAGGTAACTATACCCAGGGGGACTCGCCTCATTTAGTGCTACATATTCATTCGATTTGATCCACGTTTCTGTCAAACACATTATATTAAACTCCTGGTCGGTAATAATTTCGTTTACAGTAAGTGCTTTTGACGTGAGAGATCTAATATTCAACAATCCTATTTTTAGATCAGAGGTGCTGGCTGTGCGTTCAGTCCTATTTAATTTAATGTTAATCAGGTTACTAAAACAGACTTTCTGATAATTCCTATATTTTGGTTTTGCTCGGGGGACAGACACAGTCTCAATATGGTGGATCCTGAGTGACGACTCTGTGCAGCTAGCAGACGGTCGGTTTAGCCTGTCTGTCTGCTCCCTGGCCTTGGCTCTAGACAGTCACTTGTTAACTAGTGCTGTTCTGAGACTATGACCTATACTACAAGAAATGAGAGCAGCACCTTCCCGTGTGGGATGGACACCGTCCCGCCCTAACAGGCCAGCCTTGCCCTCAAAAATGCTCCAATTATTAATGAAGCCCACATTGTTTTTGGAGCACCACTCGGACATCCAGCAGTTCAGCGACCATAACCTGCTGTAGGCTACATCGCCACGTCGCATTGGGATGGGGCCAGAGCATACTACAGCATCGGACATTGCCTTCGCTAATTTACACACCTCTATAACATTACTCTTAGTAACCTCTGACTGTCGAAGGCGTATATCATTAGCTCCTGTGTGAAAAACTATCTTAGAGAACCTGTGCTTTCCTAAGAATCTAAGCTGACCTGCTATGTCCGGCGCCCTGGCTCCCGGTATACACATAACCTGTGCTGCTGGTGCCCCTAAAGGTCTAGCTAATTTCACGTGCCTCAGAATAGAGTCTCCTAAAACCAGAGCTCTTTCAGGTTTCTCAGCGGGTGCTTCACTGAGGAGAGCAAACCTGTTGGACACGCGAAGCGGAGAGGAATGGTGCTCCCGTGGGCAAGCCTTAGCGTTAGCTTTGGCTTTGCGAGTATGCCGCCGAGTCGTCACCCATTCGCCCCGCTGCGAGGGCTCTAATGCCGGAGTCGGGGGAATAGTACCTTCACCTAGGGCATCCAGACTTTCCCCTGCAGAACCTGGACTGCTCTCACACTCACTACTTCTCTCTAGACTCTGGATGCGCTCCTCTAATGCTAAGATCTTCTCCGTCAAAGAGCAAACTAGCTTACACTTCTCACAGATAAAATTATCGCTAACAACGGAGAGAGACTGACTAAACATGACACACTTCACACACTGAATGAACTGGATGTTCGCCATAATAGAGAAATTACGTACCTTAATGTGACTACTGTAGTGTGTGTTCGTAGTTCTTGGTAAATGTCCTCCACTCACTGCTTTCAAACCCTCAGACAGGGAAAAAAGCGCTCTTCCGACAGCAAAAATAGTCGAGACGGAGTCAACGGAAAGGATGCAGGATATCAAAACGATATTTTGATATTTTAAAGTGAGAAAAAACTAACTATAAAAAGTTTAAAACGCCGATACAAACACAATTCCCGGTGAACAGTTCAACAACAGGAAACAGGAACTGACGTCACGCAGGAATTGCATTCCTAGACTCAAAAGTGTCTAGGAATGCACCACTCCCAAGCCATGGTACCAACATGACTGAAGACCACTACTATCATACCAGTGCCTAAGCACTCAGCTGCTTAATGCCTGAATGACCATCGACCAGTTGCACTCACCCCCATTGCTATGAAGCGCTTTGAGGAACTGATCCTGAATCACCTCACCTGCGGGCCTACCACCTACGCTGGACCCATACAAGTTTGCCTATCGCCTGAACAGGTCAACAGAGGATGCAGTTTCCACAGCTCTTCATTCTCCTCTCACCCACCTGGATAAAAGCAACACCTACATCAAAATGCTGTTTCCGATGTAGGTCCAGAATCCAGCGATGTTTGCATCGATAGGCAAACATCGATGGATTCTGGACTTTCTCACCAAAAGACCTCAATCGGTCAGGTTGGGCAACCAGGTATCCTCAACCCTCATTCTGAACACTGGCATACCGCAGGGCTGTGTTCTGAGCCCACTGCTCTACTCCCTGTTCACCCACAATTGTGCTCCTCTGTATACCTCCAACATCTTCATCAAGTATGCAGATTCAATTCAATTCAATTCATTTTTATTTGTATAGCGCTTTTAACAATGAACATTGTCTCAAAGCAGCTTTACACAGATAATGTGGTGATTAAATGTAAATATGTTCTTTGTAAGTATGTTTGTCCCTGATGAGCAACTGTGGCAAGGAAAAACTCCCCGAGATGGCACAAGGAAGAAACCTCGAGAGGAACCAGACCCAAGAGGGAACCCATCCTCATCTGGGTTGCACCAAATGTCCATCTGACGCATATATACAAAGTTGCGGGGTACAGTGATGATGATCAGAAGCAAACTGCACTCCCGAGTCAGTGCAGCACACCGCCAACACCAACTACAGTCCAATCCGTCCTCAAAGCACCCGTTCTACTCCGGAATTACATGGAACCACCCAAGGTGTTGA